>JALLPC010000569.1:0-12434 GCA_036940045.1 Stephanocyclus meneghinianus | reverse complement strand
ACACGTAAACGTTTTTCTCAGATCTGATGAAATGGGTGCCATACGGCATGGAACCGTATCGTCATCTGCCAGAAGGGGAGGCAAGTCATTTTTGTGCTGGGAGGAGGAGGCCCATGGTCATTTTTCGTTCCACACTGGCCTATGCCTCAGAGTGAATGAATGTGACTCTGAATCCCGGGCGGGTGCCGCTGTTGCGACTTCATGGCCTATGCCTCTCCACATCACGTCGTGCTGTATCCCTTGCACAAGAGTTCCAAAACGTCCTTAGCTGCGCTGGAGGTGAGGGGCCTGGGAAGATGTTTGCTCTTTGGACTATTTCCTTGGTTATTCGGTGCGGACGTCTCATGTTTTTTCGCCCAATCTTCGTTAGGTATTTCTTAATCTCGTGACGCCACTGGACCATTATCGACCGAGTTTGAGAGCGAGGATGTTTATTTGCCTGCGCGGGTATTGAACTTGGACTGATTCTGTGTCCGTGACTCGCGTCTAGTGTTCTTAATGTCTTGTTTCTTGTTCTTTGTTGACTTTCGATCTGGCATGGAATCTTACGAGGCACTCGTGATGTCTAAGTGATTTGGTGTGCCTTTTGGCAGCCTTTCAGCGTTGTATGTCTCTTGATGTTTCTGATCTCGACTGGCATGCTTTTCCATCTTGCCGGCTTGACCTTGGGGGTGATTTCTTTACTGCTCTGTGTCATCTTCGAATGCTGGCCGAACAATTGTACAAGGGGAATGCTTGTCGATTGGACGGCCTCGCTTTGTCTTGATGATCGACGGGAGGTACAATGGCAAACTTTCCTTTTTATTTTCTCATTTGACATCCGCATATATTGAATCGTTATACAGAAATTGATAACGACTTTCTAGTTATATATCAAGGCTTTACCTAGTTCTCACTTCCCTCGCACTACCTCAATGTGGAATAGACGTGCCCCGGAACGCCGCTTCTCCCCGTCTGACTGGAACGAGGCACGCACCGAAGATATGTCAAATTACGATTCCTCCAAGACAAATGAACATAATGACAGTGAAACAACTTTGCAATCGAGCAGCTTCACTGCAGAGATGAACATTGATTCTATCTATGATGCAATCAAGGCCAATGATGATATCGAGGGGAACAACAGCAGCGGCGCAGAGAATTTGATCATGGATTCTATGAGGGTACATCACGACCATCCTCGCAAAACCAGCTTAGTCAGCGCCGGCCCAGGAATCGCTGTGAAAAGATTTACCCAACGACAAACCTGCGAGGGAAGCTTTACCGACTCACCCACCTTAAGTAGTCCCGATTCTATGGATGCCCCTCCCACTACGAATATATGGAGCAGACTCTTACGTGGCAACGACGAGTTGTGGGACAAGGGCGACGTCTTTAACGACGACGACGACGATAGCGACACCCTACAGGAAGAAAAATGTGTTCCTCTTAATACTTGCACTCGATCATGGTACTACGAAACGCGTCATTTCTTCGCTACCCTCGGGAAGTATCCTTACATAGTGATTGCGTCCTTCCTGGTATTCGCCTTGGTGTTAGGGGCAGGTATGACAGCGATCCAGAGTGAGAAGGAGAGACACATTCAAAAGATGAAAGGAACGGCCTACTTCGTGGTGAGTGTAGCACGCTTGTATTCGAAATAAACTGATGCATCGAATTTACCGGGAACATTCATACGTTTGCCCAAATGTTTCGACATCCTATGTATTACCTCATAGGCACGAGACACGGCATCATGGTTCGCCAACGAGTTCCGCCGTTCCATGATGCCTCTCTACGCTATCCAGCAGAGCGTCATTCATTCGGGATATTTTGATTCCTTGACAGAGGCTATTGGACGTTATCCCCAGGGAGTGCTCGAGGAGACTGTGGGGACAACGATGACCAAAAGGAGTGAGATGACGGCGTTGCTGTATTAAGATTGAAGATTGACTGTATCTCTCTCATTTTCACTCGTCATCCTTTTTTAACCATTTATCAGACGTGACGGGAATTTGCGACAGCGAGGACCTCTCGGCGAAGTTTCGATCGATAGTTGAACCAATCAACTCCGATAACGATCTCGACGGAATCGTCGTGTCCTATCGTCTCTTTCCCAACAATGTGGCATGCCTTAACGAGCCATCAGGAGTATCCACGGAACATTTTAAGGTAGAGGACTTTCCCCATGGAGAGGAGAAGGGCAGTGCTGAGTCGTCATGGGGATTTGATGCAGCGAATTCGGCCAATCCCTTTGTGAGACCACTTGATCTTTCTGATTGTTGCTTTTTACTTTGAAAATTAGTCATCTTTTGCTCATCACTGTTTCTTCACCACAACCAGTGGAGCACTGTAATGGACGAGTTATTCATCAAACAACAACTTAGCATTTTCGGACCGTTCACCTTGCCTCCCATGAAACACGCTTTTTGTGGTCATTTGGCTATTTGGTCGGAGTTTGACTCGGATCACCCGTTTCAAAATGTGTTGAACATCAATGGGACGGAAGTTGTTGGTGCATGGGTGAGTTTGAAGATCTTGTGTGTGTTGTATACATGATTATTGTGGCGTCTTTCAACAGCTCGTAATACACATCTGCTTTGCAAAGGGATTTATCATGAACTTTCTGGACTGGGGAAAACTTTTGGACAGATCTGACATCTACGAGAGATTCCAGTCATGCGGCTTGGAGTTCGAGCTGTCTCGAGCATCGGGTCCTGTGATAGAAGGGGTTGATACAGCAATTTTGGCGAAGTCAGCTAATTCCGCTTTATTGAATGACGAGAACTCCATTATCGTCAAGACAGAATCCTTGCATGGCATTTGGTCCAACAAAGTTGGAAATGTCGATGGATGGCAGCCTTCGTGGTATCCCGCTGCTGTGGCTGTGGTTGTCTTGATCTCGCTCCTTTTTGCTTTCCTTACAGCATCATTGGTAGGTTGTCTTGTACCACATTAATACTTGATTTCTCACTTTACTGATGACAGTCTTGCACATGCCAATTAACAGCTTGTTGAGCGACAACTCCATCGTGATCTCCTTTACAAAATCATGCCCCCAAGGGCCATTCAAAAGATACAACGAGGCCAAACCGTGCTCGAAAAGTTCAATTTGGTCCGTGATGTAAAATCTTTTTGCTGTATTTAAACAATGAATCCATTGATTTATTTCTTTGTCGTCTGTTTAGGTTACTATATTCTTCTCTGACATCGTCGGTTTTACATCCATGGCCGGCAATATGAGACCTCTGCAAGTTATGAAGATGCTCAATGACTTGTACACCGAGTTTGACAAACTTGTTGAGAAACACCGTGTGTATAAAGTTGAGGTATGATTTATGTGTGCCGTCAGTCTAGAAATGCGTGCGCTCTACTAATCACAAATCGAATCATTTTTGCACTTGTTAGACCATAGGGGACGCTTTTATGGTAGTAGGAGGAGCTCCCGACCGGGTCCCGGCTCCCCTTGCCGCTGAGCGAGTGGCTCTGTTTGCAATAGATGCTGGTGAGTTCTCTCTTCGTCGATTTAATTGTACAAAAAGCAGTCACCACTCTCACAATTCGCTCTCTTATACAGTGAATTTTGTGAAGTCGTTTCGAACGCAAGATGGAGATCAAATCTTTATTCGGGCTGGTATGGCGTCTGGCAAGTCTGTGGCGGGAGTTATTGGAAATGCAATGCCACGGTATTGCTTTTTTGGCGGTAAGTGCAAAACTTCTCAAGTTGACCAGCCTTTTGAAGTGGGGCTTCGATCTATTTCATTTCTCAAGCTCGAAATTAATGCTTTCATCGCAACGTCACAATTCCCTACGCCTGTGAAGACACGGGTAAGTTAGACGCAAGACCTATTTTCTTATCACCTGCCAGTCTTATAATGGAACTAATGCTTTCACTATACTCACGTCCAAAGTAAATTTGGCGTCAAGAATGGAGAGCACTTCAGTGAAAATGAAAATACAAGTGACAGAGCTAACCTACCGGCTTCTTCAGGATTCGCCAAACATGTTTTTTGACTTCGAGAAGCGGAAGGAAGGAGAATGTTTTGGCATCGAAGTCAAAGGCAAGGGGCATCAAATCACGTACGTTTTCTGTCGATGTTTTGTTGCTTGATTACTTATTGGTGCGTGTCATATGACATTACTGTCTCATGATGATAAATAGCTATTGGGTGAATAAAGCCCACAAAAGAAGGACATTTAGCAAGCCCATTGAGGCTAGTGCTGTAGAAAATTATGACATAGAGGAACCCATGCCCATGCACAGTGACGAAGTTTACATTCCGCAAGAAGGAGTTAATCACAATTTACTAGTGAATGTCAACATAACAGAAGAACGGTCATCCACTCCCGAAGAAATCTATTGTGCATTAGCATCTGAGGATTGGGCCCTTATCGGCCGTTCAGAATCGCCTATTGTAAAGGCGACCGAAGAACGCGAAGTCATGATTAACCGATTCGTGTCTATGTTACAACATCATCTTCAACTTGTTCTCGACGAAAGGAATCCTGGATCCGTTATTCCCTTGTCTGTTCAATTGCAACTCACAAAATACGTCAATGCCATCGCTGAAACATACGATGAACCAAAGTTTCATCGACTCTCTCACGCTATGCATGTCACAACATCTATGAACAAATTACTCAATTTTTCAACCAGACACGGGGACGCGAGCAATGCATTGGAAAACTTTTCCCTTATATTCGCAGCTTTTCTCCACGACGCAGGACATACAGGTGCGCTGCTGATTGAGTAAATGAGACTGCTTTCTCTCTGTATTTTTTGTGCTCTAATATTTTTTGTGGTGCACAGGAATGACAAATAAGATGCTCGAGGATATTCAGCACTCTCTCAGCAAGAAGTTCGCAAAAGATGTACCGATTGCAGAAAGGTTTGCCATCCAAATAGCTTGTGACGTTCTCATCCGCCCAGAGTACGAAGAACTCAGAACGGCCATAATGCCAGATGATAAAAGCAAATTGAAATTCTCCAAGGTAATTTACCTTCACGTTGACACAATTTAGCCAGACCTAGCCTCATTCAATATCTTGTAATCTTTCAGGCATTATTTCAAAGCATTCTCGTGACAGACATCGCAACTCCAAGTCGCGTGAAGCTTTGTGTTCAGAGATACAATGCTTCGTACAATAATGGAGTTTGTACCCCTGACGTGTGTCCACTTGCACCACATCTTCCTGATGTAATTGCATTAGTTTTCAACGGGAGGAAAGATATTAAAGAATCATACCCTGATGAATTTCGCATTACGCCTTCTGGCTTACAGCAATGTGTGAGACGTGAACATTTAATGTTGATCTCAGATGTTGCACATCTTCTTCAATGCTGGGAGAACTTTGTCAAATGGAATTTCAGGCTTTGTGAGTCTTCATTGTTGTCTTGATTTCTAGTAAACTTTAGGCTTATCTTTCTAATTGAAAGTGGTTTCTATCACTTGCTGCGCTGTGTGTTTTCAGACAAGGAGATTCATGAAAACTTTACCAAGGGACTGTGTCCAGATCCAAGTATTGGATGGTTTGAAGGGCAGATAGGCTTTCTAGAAAAATATGCCATTCCTCTTGCCGAAAGATCTCAAAGATTTTTCAGCAAAGAATTTTCTCATCGCCTTGTTTCTCTTGTTCAGGCTAACCTAGTTTGTTGGAAGGACCATGGGCTTGCAGCTTCTTCCATAATGGTGACAGGTGTCAAAGAAAATGAGAACGAACACTCGGTGCTGGAAAAGCTATATTGCTTGCAAAAAAATGATCTCTGACCAAGCCCTATCATACAAAGAAGTATCACGTCCTTCAATAGGCTTTATGAGTTACATGCAAACACTAGGATACTTGTACACTATTTTTTCATTTGATTTGTGAGTTGTTTGAAGTAATCAGGAATGCAGGGGGGAATTGAACACAAGTGGACACCACGTGCTAGAAGCGATAATTGTAACAATAGATTTTCAATTTGTTAAAGCATTTTTGAAAGAAATACAAGATTTCATGTCGTTATATTCATAGTATTTTCATCAAAAAACTTCCTCTATACGCAAGATGACTAATATCAGCCATTTGAATCCCATTGGGGCTTTGTATGGCTTTCGTGTAATTAAGAACTTTAAGCTCACTTGTGTGGTTAATACCGCCTCCAGTACCAGCTCCTATCAGGGCCAATTCCATTCGTCGAAGCGATATGTATAGCCCCACAAGTTCTTCATGGTCTAGTTCCACCATCTCTCCTAGGTATTGTAATTCAACAGCTGGTGCATACATCAACCTATCAGGAGCTCTGATGATGTAACCAGAGTGCGTGACTCGATTTGATTCCTGTGGCATCGCAACAGAGCTGTGCCACATCACTCTGCCTCCTGGCTTCTCAGGTAGCTGACCATTGAATTTCAGTAGGAGTCTCATAATTTTCCGTGTCTGCCAGTGTGTCAAGTACAATGACGTCAGGTGAGTCACGTTAAAAAACATTCTTTTCAGCCAAATCACGTCGTGCATCACAATGACCTGTGTCGTGAATGAATCCCACATTCTGATGCTGTCACTTTCACAATCGGCATATCCTGCAAACATCATTGTTGCGCCTTTATCACCCGTCTTTGAGTTCTTTTCTTCTGCAACAATGCCAGCTTCTCCCCAAATATGCAATTTGCAAGCCCAAGAAGGATTCGCACCAAACATGTGCATGTCATGCGTGGCAGTCTTACCTCCTACTTCAACCACCACTAGTCCATCAAGTTGAGTTGCGCACAATATTGCCTCAAGTGCAACTTTGCTTTGCAGGTTATCAGGTACCATTGCCCCACCCATCATTGCACGTGCCTTTCCGGCAAGATACGGGAATGCTAGCTCCGCAAGGCTGTTGTGCTGAGGAGTGTCGCGTGATGTAAACTCGAAATCAATTGGCTGCAATGTTGCCCAATCGCTACTCCCTGCACGCTTTGACAGCTTCAAATTTTCTCCAGCTGGGTCCAATCGTATGTATCTTACACTGATTCCTCATGACTTGAGCTTATTGAGGTGTTCGCATGTTCGCTCCACCATCTCACCCTTAGTTACGGTGAAGTCACTCCATTTCTTTCCAGTGGCTTTGCATACCATTACCTTCCAGTTATCACGATTGATTGTCACATCTTCAGAGGCACTGGATTTTACTGTTACCTTTGATAGGTCTAGGTATATTCTATGTCCTGGCTTTTCTGCCTTCTCACCTATTGCCTCTTTTTGTACATTTTTTTGTTTAGCCTTGGATTTGGCACAGTGTTTGCATGGCTTCAACATGCCATGTGTCAACACCCATCCAAGTTCCCTTGCTGTCTTCCTCACAGAGTCTTCAGCTAGAGGCCGTAATCTCACCATTGCGCACAAATTCGCAAGCATATATTGCCCCTTTTTCAGTGGGCACAACAATATCAAAGTCAATGACCCCTCCCTTTCCATTTTCAACTCTGATCATTGACTCACCTCCACATGTGATTTTCAAACCTTGCTTGTGCAGAAGCCTTGACATGCTTAACAGGTTAAAATTATACCTTGCATTATAGCTACAGTCCTTCAATACGGCCTGCAAACCCTTGCTCCTTCTTTGTTCAGAAGCATCTCAGGGGTGTTGATCAAGGCAGTTGATTCCATTACAGGGCCTACATGCCCAAGGCTGTACATTTTTGTATCACATACATTTATTGCCCCTTTGTTGTTCCATGTCACATGTGTGCTTGCACCGGTATCACAAATCAAGACATCCTCTTGGTGAAATATTGCCACTGTGTCACCTTGAAGTGATTTCAGGTCACCTTGCATGTTGGTGGAATTTAGTGACACCAATGATACCTCTACATTTGATGAGGCTGACTTGGTCTTTGCAACCTTTGCCTTGTACCATGATGGCGCCTTCTCAGGAAATTTCTTGAAACACCCTTCCTCTTTATGCCCTTTCAAGCCACAGAAATTACACATCTTGTTGGAGCCACCAGTTTTCATATTGCCCCCACCATCACCATCTGTGCAACCACCATGAAATTCCCTTTTTGTTTCTTACACTCCTTTGATTTGAATCCGCATACCTTACTGCAGTTACCACATTTTCTTTTGAATGACCCTTCACCTTCAATGGAAGAAAGATGCACTTCCTTGTCCCCGTGACATGATTTACTCCCACTTTTTGTGTGTCTTTGGATTTCTGAGACGTCATTGCACAGCCTGTCAAAATCCGGGCTGCTAGACTTCAAATCATCCAGTATCAATCTTGCATATGACACATCATTATTTTTCCGCACCATCAACATACATAACTTGCAATCGGTCTTCATGACCTCATATTTATCCATCAGACTGACCACATCACTGTAAAAATCTCTTGCTCTTTTGAGTTGTAGCTTATCCAGTTTGACTTCCAGCTCAATAACTGCACTCGCATCAGAGGGCTTGTTTGCTGCTTGTCCATTGGGATAGTCGTCACACTTTGTTTTCCCTAACAGAGCCATCCCATGACTCTTTTCCTGCCCCAGCACTATTATTGCACACAGTTTCTTGTTTGCCTTGTACAGCTCCACAAGTGGCAGATTTAGTGGAACTCATGATGTCAATTACTGTGAACTCCAATCGGGTTTGACAGTTTGCCATCAATATGGGATCAAGTGCATCCCCAATGCCAAGAAACTTGACATACACCTCAATCTTTCTGACGTATACACCAAAACTCTCTGCTTTGCTGCCCCAGTATTGAATCTTGCCCAGGCTATTATTGGTCAATTTTGGAATCTCAATGAATTCAATACCTTGCACTTCCTCAATTTACTTTGAAGTATGTTGGAAGTCTTTTTACTCTTTCGTCAACAATCCAGGTTGCAATTGTAGTATCAGGTTGTCACAGCTTACTTGAGCTAGTCAATTTATTATGATTACTACTTCTAGGGATGTCGTTTGGAAAGTCTTGGTTCAAGTGTCTTGGTTTGGGTCTTGTCTAAGTCTAGTGGTTTTCACTACAACAGACTTTGACTGGACAGATCATCATAGACAACTCAAGAGAGCCAAAGAAGAACACAATTTGAATGTTTTGTATTGGGAGTAATACTATACGGTGAAAAGAAATACATGACCTGGGTAGTACTCTTAGTTTACATCATTTAACATTTTGCATGCTTGAATGAGAAGTACCATCCATCATCTGATGGATATGTTTTTCAAATGGCTGCTTTCAAGCATGCTGGTAGTTCTCTATGTTTACCTTTAACACAGATGTTGTAAATATTGGGCGTGTATCATCAATATAACATGCTTCTTTCCCAACTGTTGCTCATTTTTCCAACACCCATTGTTGCAAACCAACAGTACTGTCAAACTACTTCCAAGTAAATATAATCAACAGGATCAGTGTATACCATTGTATTCACACCATATATATATGGAACAATATCAATATTCGACAGAGCAATTAACCTCAACAAACCTCTCCTGAACATTGTTCTTGATGTTGATGTGGATAATGACATGCCGTCTTCAATGTCTTCATCAGATCTTGATTGCTTGAATTTATTTTCTCCTGAGTCTTTTGAATGGAATGAATTGGATCATGAAGCACATACAGGAGGGATACCAACTTTAAAAAATACAATCACAGCTGCTGAATGTGGTGAATTCAATTGCCCAATCTTGTACTGAATAGGTGTAAAGGTGTGGATCTTGATGATAACTCTCTCACTTAGCTTCATTCAATCATTGGCAAGCTTTATGGCAAACCTACCCATCATCACATCACAATTTCCATCACATAATCCAACATATGTGAAATGAACTGAGTTCTTTTTTGGTGCCTTGACTTTTAGATGCTTCAAAATCCATCTTAACTGAAATAACTTGGAGAGTTGGTATAGCTTCCACATTTTCAAAGTTCACAATAGATTGAACGTAGCTGGCTGTAAGGAAATGAAGTTTGTAGTTACAATGTCCCCTATTACTCAAAGACAAATCAGGCATTCTGTCACCAGAATGAGATGGTAGGCATTGGGTTGTGACTTCATCTTTTCTACAGATTCATGGATGGTTATGCCTTCAATGTTTTGCCGATTTTTTTCACCTGGATGGCCAATACTCTCAAGAAATGGCTGGTGTATGCAATTATCTCTCTCTCTCTCTCTGTTTCTTTGTCCTCATGTGAAAAATCTTAGGCCATGTCTCCAGGCAGAAAATTTTGCATACTGTTTAAACATAATTGCATTCCCCTTTACGGCCTGACCATTGTCCGGGTTTGCATCATCATGTTCAGGCAAATAAGATTCTGTAGCATTGAAATACCAAGTTTGTGTACATGGTGTGACATCATGTCCTCTTATCATAACAGTATCCATCAATCCTTTATCATGAATTGGTGGATGCAGAGATGGGTCAAGCTTGTGGAAGTAGGGGCTGCACTGGTGAAATGCCCAAGATTTTTTTCCTTCCCATAACCATGAAACTTGCCAGTCTTGCGCAGATTGGCCTCCTGATCATTTGTCATTATGGTACTGAATTGTTTTTTAGACTAGAATGTCCCTGTTTTCCGTGAAATGTGTCGAAAAAGTTGATTTACTAGTGACTGGACTAGTGACTGGACTTATATAGGGTGTTTGGTATCATTACATGCACTACATAGACCCACAATATATCAAATTGATCAGTAAACATTAGAGAATCATAATGATGCATTATTTCATATTTTCCTATCAAAATCTAACTATGTAAGCCATCAATATACTCTCTCCATGCATTTTGCTTAGGGTTTTTTGGATTCCAACAGGACTTCAACAATGGATGCTTACTCACTAGCAAATCTCCTTTTGCAACTTTATCTGCATTCCACCTAATCACAACTGTTCTCAATCGTTCACTCACAATTGACTCAATCACACCATCACACCATGCTGAATATGAACTCCCATCCTCCTCATCAAGATATGTGAAACAGTACTCAATCTTGAATCCGACTAGTTGGTCATTAAACTCGGGCATGACATTTCGTTGAAGCATAGCCGCTCTATCTGTATCTCTTTCCACCTCTCTTCTTTCTCTCTCCTCTGCCATTTCTTGCTTAAACTCCTCACCAGATTTTGCATTGAACCTCTCATCAACTTTCAAGGCTGTCATCGTCCCTAGCTTGTACTGATGCTTGTCGACAGACATGCTAATATCTGGTTCAGACGGTACATCTCTAGTACGCTCTGCTTCAAGTACAACACTGATGAAATGATCAAATAACTCATTTGATGTGAATGTGTATCCATTCTTTGACCAATTATGGCCAACGTCTTCCCAGCCAAATCCCTTACGACGGATAGATATTTGCTCTTTAACAGCTCGGAGACGCTTTGATTCACTGTCTATCATTTCATATTCCTCCCTTGCCTGCTCAGAAGTTTTCCAGCAACGACCAGAATGATACTGCTCAATGTAATCCATTGCTTCAATGTAAGCCTCACCTTTTGCCTCTGCATTCTTCTGCTGGGCAAGTTTCATTCTGTTCAGTTTGGCTTGCCTGCAATGTTTAATTGCATCATTGTGAATTTTTCTAGTTTCTTTCATTTTACTTCTTCCAGCAACAATGATGGCATTTTGGATTTTTGGATCCAGTCGATGGAAAAATCCAAGGTCACGCTCTGCAACTATTTCATTTCCATTTTCATCATATTTTTTTCGCCTCCTTATCAATGCGGCATGATCCCTTTCAAAATCGTTGTTGCTATTTTGCTGTCCAGCAGCTGCACAACTATCAAATCGGATAGTACCAAACTGCTGCATATTTTGTGTAGACACTCCATGCACTGTCTCGGAGATGTTATTAGTCGCTTCAATACCCATTGCAGCCTGGCGCTCTTCTTCGCTGACAACAGAAGCACTGTATCTTCCATTCATACTCTCAAGATAATGATGTGTCACCTTGCTCTCGTCTCGCATTTCATGCAGCAACCGAGTTGAGATTACCACCGCTAGCTCTAGGCAGAAATCATTGGTCTGGATAATGTCTTCACGCGTTGGATAAAACAATGAAGCCCGTAGCATATCTAACAACACCGCATCCACACGCTGATTGTTGACATTCATCGCACTCTTGATCTCAAAGATATGCTCAAGGTACTCACAAAGTGGAGGAATTTTGCTGGTAATGGGCTCAAACATTTGCTCCATCATGAATTCTTCATCAAGAAACAGGTGCGGGTCGTCAAGGATTGCTTCAAAAGCTTGTTCAAGGCAGGACAATATAGAAGACATATCATAGTACCCAAAGTTGTACTCAGCCAATTCGTGACACTTTCCTGCTAGCCAACGAACTGGCAAACAGACGGATACATAGAGAATAGATAGTACCCTGAACTGTGCCACAACTTCAGAGGATCGCAGCATAATGAAAAGTTTGGTGGCGAGGATCGCATCACTTTTGCCACCAACAGCAGTCAACCTCCAGTGCAGGAATTCAAGATAGT
>JALLPC010000568.1:0-14992 GCA_036940045.1 Stephanocyclus meneghinianus | reverse complement strand
AAGGAGAAGTCCACGAGAAATCTTTAAATGTGTTTTCTTTCTCAGAAAACATGTCCAAAATGTATGGTTTCTTAGAAACATATATCCAAAAAGATATTCTATTCCTCACAAATGCATATCCAAGACTCCTTGTGCCACATGTATGTTCTGTTTACTAGTGGCAAGCGCGGAGGTTCTGGAAAACCATGCTTTTGACAAATGCTGTAGAAATAAGCTCATAATTTTGAATTTGAACTTCAAGATCCGTACTTGTTTTAATGGCTTATGGCACTATCAATTGATAGCCCAGCTTATGTTTTGAGTTATGCACTCAGGAGTAGTAGTGAGTCTTACTCACAAGCCTGACACATGTCCTTCAACATGTAGTCACAAAAAACCAGACATGTCACTGAGGCCATGTTCCCAGTTGACATGGGCATACTACACTCCATCTAGAAGAGTTAGCATATTGCCTGGGTGCACACTTGCTTAAAAAGAGCACTAGAACACCAATGCACACAAGTGGCACATAATAGCTGTGAGTAGGTATGCAGTACCATTACTCAAAACACCCCCTAAAAATTATCACATACTATGACATCCCACATGGACATATGCTGTGATTTTTTTAAAGAAAAGGCCTACGGTCAAAGTACCTAGGGGCCATATAATATGTATAACTTTTTTAAACAAGCATGTGAAACATGTAAGTTTTTTAAGCTATAAAACCCATTCTACACCTCACAGCATTTGAAAGTGATATATGGAATGTATAAAAAGTACCATTCATACCCTAGTATATGTTACATAAAAATCAAATAGTTTCTAGGGCCTAGACAACCCCCTAGATAGTTAGCAGCCTAATAAGGCCAAAAAACTTTATTCGTGACCCTCTTTATGGATAAGTCAAACTAAAATGACTGTTTTCCTCCCTTGAAATTCTTGTAAGTTGTTCCCAAGGCATTTTTGTCAAGTTCAGTGAGGTGACAGCTGAAGTCTCACCAGGGCATAGGTTAGATGCCAGATTCAAGTAGGAGATGCAATCCCACAAGTATTTATTTCTTGTCCAATAAGATTTGCAATCAGTGGAGATATTGCCATAGTTGGATTCAGGGTGGGAGGCAGGGTCGTGTAGTAGAAAGCCTTCTTGCTCATGCAACAGCCTGTTTTACTTGGGCCTCATTGCAAGGTCAAAAATGACTAGTTCAGTCATGGACTAGCCCCAACCATGTGGGAGCAAGCAAGGAACAGCTAGTATGACTGCAAAAAAGCCTGCACAATTATGCATCAGTTTGAAAATGACCGCACACATGAGGCTTGTCCAATTGCCATACAGCACAGTGATTGAATTGTGGGCCCCAAGAATGCTAGCAAAGCATGCAACAGCCTTAATGATCTTCCCAAGATTCCTTGCAAAGAAATTGACCATTGCAATATTGCCATGTGATCAAAAATTGACCGAGGGCTTTACTAAATGGGACTACATTGAAAGATTAGCACAGCAAAGATGTCTTAATGACGCAGCACAATTTGCACCATTCAATAAAAGCATGGGGGCATGCAAATGATCGTAAAAATAACCACAAGTCGAGCTATCCTTGAGGGGATATCCCCACATACAGTGCTGAGCTATGTGATTCATGCGCATGCCCAGATATATCAAGAATGATAGAAGTTCCATTCTGATAGAAGAATGCAAGAAAAATTGACAAAAGTGAGAATCAAAGATTCAGTCAAATCCTGGTAGACACGTAGCTCCCAGATCACTAAGAAAGCAAAAAAGAGCAAAAGAGCTTGTGCAAAGTAGCAAACTGCAACAGTTCTTCCTCTGCGACAAAAATATTGCCAAGAGTAAAAAATAAAATTCTAAATTAATAAATTTAATTTGAATTCAGGCACTTGCAAAAAGATAAAAAATAAAATCTTAACAAAAATCATGAAAAATTAAAAAAATTGTGCAGTACAGAAGATTTTTGCAAAATCTTGGACCGAGCCAAAATTAAAACTGTATTTCAGTTAATTGTTTTGGTGTAGTTATTTACCAGAAAAATTCAGAAGTAAAAAGTGAAAAAATACCCTAGTAACTAGATCTTTTTTATGGGATGAACACTTCCATTACAAAAATGGAGAAAAGAGTGAACACTGTGATGTCTCAGAAAGCAACTGAAAATCAAACCCTCTTGGTTGCCGAACCACCAACAGAGTGTCACCACAATAACACCATGGTAAAAGACACAGTTATTGAGAACCCCTTTCATTCCCAAATAGGGACAATCATATGCCTTCCCTACCTGGTTAGGCAGGTGTCAAAATCTTGGCACGCATTGGATGGTGTGCTTCCTAAAAAAGGAAGGACGCAGTCACATGATCTTTGCTTTTGCAACAAAGCAATGAAATGATGCTTACACAATTGTACTAAGCCAGCATATGACCACAGTCTTGGATGCAGTTCAAGACAGAGTTACAAGTTGTTCAAAGTTTTTGAACAACCATGGATTGAAGGAGAAGTCCACGAGAAATCTTTAAATGTGTTTTCTTTCTCAGAAAACATGTCTAAGGTTTTCAAACAACCATGGATAAAAGATGATAACAATCACCTTGCCAGTGATTATTATTAAAGAAGTCTGCTACATCAGTGAACCAGGGTGCAGCACCACCAGGACACAAGATATCAAGCACAGAGCTAACCGCTCAACTGCAGTGCTCTTCCTGTGCATGCACACTTATAAGCACAGAGCTAACCACTTCAGTGTGATACTACATGAGAGTACAAGTAAAAGAGCAGACCTTCCAAATAGTGTCAAAGGGAATATTTGACACTAGCCAACACTAGCCAACACTACAAGCTCAGCAACAAACATGTTACTGAAGTTTCCACAGGTGTGCAAAAATGTTTGATTGATCTTGAGTGATTGGAAGACATTGTCTGTTTCTCTAGAACTCACAGTTCAGGGAAGGTCTCAGATAACATAAAGACAGAGCTAATCCAGTCCAAAATCAAGGAAAATTGAGAGGAAACTTACTTTATGGACAGGAGGTATTAGTTGACAGGCGCCATCAGATCTGGCTGTCCAACAAACAAAATACCATTAGAATGAGAGTGTACTTTACATACAACAGTAATTCTTAAAATTGACAGTAATGGACATTTAGTTAGGAAGCTGTTCCAGCCAAAAGAATTAAGCATAGTCATGCAGAAGGAGACAAAAGCATGATGCTGCAACAGAAACAGACTTAGCAACAAGTCCAACACTCATTAGACTGAATACTGAGCATCCAGACTCTGTGTCATCATGAAGCTTCAAGTAGGCTTTGCCCAATCTACTCTAGAGATGGACAACACAGTGTTTCCACCTGCACATGGTGCATACGGATCAGAACTAATGACAGCCACAAAGTTCCCACAGTGAAATAAGTTGAAGAAACATCTGTTTCCAGTCACTTTAAGAGGTCAGCTTGGATGACCATCACCAACAAAGGAGGAGGGTCCATACCAGGTAGCTAGAACAGGTTTGCATGAAAAACTAGAAAGAATTGTTCTGCAAGTAGATAGCGGTACCTAGGCCACCCAAGGTACCACCCATGCACACAGATATAACAAGTGAAACAAAGCAGACAAAGTTGCTGAAAGATCATCCAACATGGGCTCTCAACAACTACTGGGTGGTCCAATACTACCAAGACCCTAGGGCAAGACACTATGATTAGCCCACCTATATAACATTTTCAATTGTAGAGGGGTTGTACCAAATTGCAGGACCACTATGATGGCCTATGAGACAAAGTACATCAAGGATGAATCAATGGTGTAGGACCATTGTTGACACAACAAAGGTCCAAAGCTACCCACATTTGTGTTNTATGCTTGCATTCTTTGTACAAGATTTTGAACAAAGTAGTGCATGGACACAGAGGTGTCAAGATCAAATCCTTGGCTGTGTAAATCTTCTTCAATTTGAAAGAAGGCTGTGTAAAGCTAGAGAATGGTCTTGGTGAGAGAATAGTATCTAGCATTTGTTTCTCTGAGATGAGCTTCTGATAGGTTATGCCTTCAGAGTATTCCAGGGAGAACAAATATGGCATCAGCTAGTAGGGACTCATATGTCACCATTATAGTGTTGTCCCTTCTCTGAGGAAAGGACCACTGGATGACCAGTGGTGGTGTAACTACTGGTAGCACTAACCAAAGCATTATATAAGACTCAGCATGAGCAATCCACTCAAGAAAACAAAGCACCATGAACTAGTTCTTGTGAAACCACAGCATATAAATGTGAGTAATCCTGTGATGGAAGAGACTATCTTTCTCAGCAGGAAGAAATCAAACATGATCACTTTCTTTACAGAAATGATATTTACTACCTTGTTAGCTACTATGCAACACAAAGATAATATAAGCAGAAGCAGCTGTATACATGGTTGGTATGACTTAATTAGCTCAGCAAATTCTCAAACATCAAAGCCAAGAGTCTATTAACATTAATGTTGTTGAGCTGTGAGGTGTCACTATGGTTCTAAATACCATAAAGATAATAGTCAAAGACTGTCATCATAAACAGATCACTGACATGAATATTCAGACTTGAGGAGCCTCACTCCAGTACAAAAAGGGATTCGATCCAAGTTGAATCTCCACTCTCATTGGTCAACAAATGACACAGGTTGATGTATGTTTCCCACAATGATGCGGATCAGAAATCAGTCTGTTCAGACATTTTTGATTGCCAGTAGTTGACCCACACAGGCAACTATTCCCATGGATACATAAGGCCAGAGGACAACAAAGGGATACATACAACAGAGGATTTATGAGTGAGATTAAAGATCAAGAGTAGGCTCAACACCTTTTTATTATACCTGGTGTTATATCCATATTGTACGCACATAGTGACAATCAAAGTGCAGTTCCATAACTCCACTTCCTTGCCTCATTGACATCATTTGGCAGGAAGTGTAAGTCAACCAGAGTTCAAAAGGACACAAAAGTGAAAATTATGCTAGAGATCAACATCAAACAATTCATAGTGGTGCTTGACCTGGAGCAAATCATGGACTTGTCAGCAGCTACAACTGGCATGGTGTATTCCTAATAACCACCAATGTTCTATTCATTCAAAAACTTACTTTGTAGTGCCTACCGCCTAATGTAGTGATGCAGTAACAAAGAGGAACCTGATGTTTGGTATTCTTTCTCTTGCATACACGCAAAACAATGAGAGACAACAGGACAACAACAAAACTGGCCTTAATGTACCCTCTGAAAGAGTTATGGTCAATGGTTGGTGCAAGCACTACAATAGTTAAAACAGGACTTATCCTACAAAGAAACAGTCTGTATGACCGTGATATTTGAACTATCACAAAACTTCATACAACTAGACACTAAGGGTCTCACACAAATGTAAGTAATTTTTATGGCTCAAGAGAGTAAAAACCCAGCAAACATGATTACAGGTCAAAAAGAAACAGTGACTGACATCAAGTGTTTTTATAGTAAATTGTGCTTTAACTATCTAGACAAAATAAGAATTGCAGGCACAGACATAAGTCTTGCTTTTCCACTGGGGCAGAGCAACAGCATTAATACTGCCATACAGAAGTAGCTATGATATAACTACACTTCTTCATACCCTTTGACAGGGTGATCTTATCCTGTGGCAGATCAATGGCCAAATGTTTGGCTGAATAAACCTACTGCGTTTGTGACTCTCTCTTTGATCTGTTGGTATGTCCCCCATTCTCTCAAAGCATTGCTTTTTCCTGGATGCTTGCAGTGCTGACTCTATGCTCGCTATTCAGTTTTGTCTGTCTAAAGTAGGTCTCTTTCCTAATACCCCAGAGTTCCAGTCCAGTAGATGTCTGTGGTGAGGAAGGAGTTCCATTGGATTGGTTCCCATGAGAGTTGAAACTCTAGACATGATGATATCATGGGCTGGCTGTGTGAGGCCTTCAGCTACTCTTATGTGAATCCTAGCATTTGGATGGAGCCACTGGCAGTGTGTGATGTTGAGGACCTTAGATATGAAATTTCCTGATCATACTGAGATGTACCATTGGGAGCCAGTCTTGACTAGCAACTCCTGTTGGATTTGAAACAGAGAGTTGCAGATTTGTCGTCTGTGAAATTCTCCCAGCCTAGTTGATCACAGTCTCTTGCCATTGTGTGCAGGTGAGGCTGGTATTGTATATGCATTTCATTGGTATCTTGCCGCATTGGTTCAAGTATGCCCCTATTGCAATAATGAGTTCAATATCACTGTAGGATTTTTTCATCCATTCTATTAGTTCATCAACTGTCTGAGTAAACACTTCAATTCTCCTTGGATCAGGACATCTGGTGATGTGGATTTTGTTTTCATCTCTTCTGTCGCAGCACATACATTTATTTTGTATGGATTTGTCCATCTGTGATAACTGTTTGTTTGTTCCACAAAATCCAGATACACGTTTGGTGATCCACACTCAGTACATTTGCAGTAAGGTATGCAGAACACAGTGAATTGCATCCCAATTGACAAGGTGGAAATATTTTGAGGGAATAATCCTCTTGTGATGAAAAAGATCCTGAGCTACCTGAGAACCCCATGATTTGTAAAGGGCCTTTCTGAATGATGATGTCGCTTTTTTACCTTCAATGAACACACTAACCGATTCATGGGGATACAATGGTTGACGGTACTGATTTGTTCGTTTTGCCTCTGTGATAGCTTCTTTTGCCAGACTATCTGCAATGACATTGAGTTGTTGTGGAAGAGTGAGAGCTTTGAAGGAGGTATAGTCTTCAAGATGCCCATAGACATGGTTGTACTCTCATTTGAATGTTCTTCTCCAAAGGTTTTGAACAAAAACCGACAATACATCTGCTTATGCCTGTTTCTCAGATAATGACCAAAAAGGGTGTTGAGCATGATGAACTACTCCTAGATTATCACAGTTTATTTGAACTCTGGTAGTACAATGTGGGATCACATTGTCTAGGGTGCGCAATATGTGACTTGCCAGTAGTCCACCAATAAGCTCCGCTCTGTAATTTGATGGAGAGTCAGGATCAGGTTTTTCACATATTTGTAGTCTGCCCACTTTTCCAGTTTTTGTACAAATTAAAACTAAGGCAGCAGAGCAGACTGATGGGTCAAGATCTGGCATGCAGGAGCCATCATGAACAATTACCAGTGAGCAATTTTGGGCTGCTGATGGAATCCAGTTGCCATCATCCTCAATAACAATGGATTTCCACAACCTGGCTTGTGTCCCCTCCTGGAGTTGTGATAGAAAAGTACTGCATTGTGGTGGAGGGTTGGGAAGTAGCGCAGCCGTGGAGTGGAGTGAAATTGACCCATCTAGGTGGGGTTTCATGGAGGCAGCTAAGGAGGTATCAGGAGGGGTCACTGTTGAGTAGTTGTAGGAGAAGCAAATGTTTTGGCATGTGTAGACAGAGCATGCAGTTGGTTTGTATATGTTGCAACTGCCCATTGGCAGATTGTGGATGAGGTGTTGACGAGATAGGTCTGTCTGCCAGGTGTAAGATTCAACACAGGGATGGAGGAATTTCCCTAGCATTGGGGAGAGCACCAAGGTGGATGATGTCAAAGCTTGACTGTGGCTAGCCAAACCATTATGTCCTGTGGTGTAGGCTCCTCTCTTGGGAACTGGTAGCTTGTAATTTGGTTGTAACCCAGTGTCAAGGCTGTGGGGTCTACCGTCTTGCCATCGCTAAGAACAAGTTGAGACATGAAGTATCTACGGAAGTACTTACATGCCCTGTTGAACGATGCACACTGTGTTGGTGGTAGGATGTGTAGTGCTTGTTCCATTACAACTTTGTCACCTTCCCGAAGTGGCAGAACCAGTATGTCAGCAGCAAGAAGGACTCTCACTCTATAGTATGCAACTAATTCCCAGAGACACTTAAACCAGCTGTGTGTAGCAAGGCATCCAAGGGTATAAAAGTCCTATAATAGAAAGTTTTGACTTAGACCCGTCTCAATTTGAATCAGTTTGAAGGAGCATTGCAGAGCTGTTCCAAGATCACTGGCAGTCCCCCAATGTTGTTGGAGCAGTTTAAGAGAGTCCGCCAGTTTCTCAAGAGACAAATTAGAGAGTCCAAGTCCTTGGAACCCCAGAGGTAACATCTTCCATTCCTTCCTGATGTTGCAATTGACTCCCAGTGCAGGAAGGCAGTGATAATACCATCTGCTTAGGGCTTGATCTATCTGCTTTTGAGTCACCATGAGGGGAACAAGCCCATAACGTACAGCCATGGTAGCTTGTGTTTTGAAGCTAAACCATACATCATGTGGTGAGAGTGTGCTAGTGAGGACCTTCCCAGACCATCAGTGCCCTTTTCCCAGCATGCAGTTCAGTATTGGCATTCCATCAACACTGGGACTACACCAGACTCCAAGGACTTCTGTGGCTTGAGTGGGTTCTTTTAGCTCTATCATGATGTCATTACCTCCTGATTGTGGGATGCTCAGAGATGTTTGGTTGAGTTCCCGCTTGGGGCGTAAAGAAGCGATGCCGTTAATCAATTTGTAGGCCAAAAGACAAGAACATACCAGCCGCAACCTGATTGCCTCTTCCATGAAAAATGCCATTGCAACTCCAGGTCCGCCATGATTTCCATCATGGACTTTAAATCACCTAAAAGTTCTAATTAGCACTCACTTTCCAGTTAATTCCTTTTGAACAAAAATCGCTTTGTAGCTTCCAGCAAGCTAGTAACTACATGGCTTTAGCATTTCTAAAACACATGCAAAGTGAAAATCCAGATAAAACCAAGCTACTACAAGTTACAACACAATTACTGGCATCAAATATTTTGCAATTTTTGACATTACTAATTAGTACTTGCTTAATTTGTGTTGTGTAGCTGCCATAAATGGATGCCTTAACAATCTGAGCACATGGGAACCTTCTCATCACATTAGTGATGGGTTCTGATCTTTACATTTTATGTAGAACACTTGGTTTTGGTATGTTGAACACATCGACCTTAATTGTAAGCCATTCTTGATATTCTTCAATCCACTCTTGCTCAATTTCAGAGCCGTATCTGTCAGTATAGATGCAATATTTTGCTTTCATGGGATCATATGATTGAACAGGGACTGTAGGAGCCCCCTTTTGATGGGCCAAAGAAGCTAAATATAAAAGAGCGTGTGCAGATGAAAGTTTCTGATTACTGTCACATTGGTCTTAAGAGCCATATTTGTCCGTACATGTGTGATTTGGTCTTGCATTGCTGGAAGAACTTGATTCAATTGCAGCAGGATGAGCCATCTTTTGTTTGTCAGCAGATGTATAAGTCTGTATCAATGATAGTTGCTGAATACCATAGCATTGGTTTGACATTGGAGGTAGCCTGGGATATTACCCATGAGATCCATGCACCTGAAAAACTGTAGGCAAGGTGAGTTGTCCTGGTTCAGATTTCAATTGAGAATCAAAAGAGACCGACGGCATTGACTGTGTCCACCATTTCTGTCCCAGAAAATCTCTCCCATTTTTTGCAAAACTCATCTCATGAATTTGACTCCTCATGAATTTTGCATTTCATGTCCTCTGTCATGCTCAGGCTATCATTTGAAAAGTCCTCTATGGAAACAAGGTAATCTCTGAATATGTGCCTTTTCACAAAAACTTCTTTTCTTACCCAAGAAACGACTGCATTTGTTCCAAGCACAGTTGTTGTTTTGTGTTGTTTTTTATCATACCAAACCTTTCCTACTCATTGCAACATAACCCTCTTAAATCGGTTATTCATAACTCCTAACAGTGTCTGATCTAAAATGGGATACACAAAATTCTGGTTCTGTGGATGACCAGGACTTTGATGGAGTACTCATCTTCAATAATTTTCATGGCCTTGCAAAACCAATCAAAGTCATAAAAATGGATACTTCATAAACGAAAGACAGATCTGAAGGTGCTCATCAGAATACACAGGTGAATTCTTCATTGCACTATCTTGAATTTGTTTCATCTTATCACCAGCCTTTGCTTCACTGTAGTTCAGACTACAACTTGACCACAGCTTTTTGTAGCACTTCAGTAGGCATTCAGTAATCTTGTTGGACGTGAACTCATACACTTTCAGCACGATAGTATAGAAACTAACTGCATCTGGATTAGAATGATTCTCCCTTCGCAACATTTTGTCAAAGCACTGAGTATATTTCCATTTCTTTATTGCCCAATCAGTATCAAGTTGTGAGAGCTTCCCAGGGATAAGATCCTTGTCAAACTCTGGATGAAAATACCTTGCATTGCTGGAAATACTGGAAATGTCCCACACATGATTGAGGTTCTGACTTCATCTGCATTTATAGTAGTAGACATATTTTGATTTTGAGGTGGATGATGATATTATATCTCACATGATCCAAACTGCAATTCCAATCAGAATTTGTGTCAAGTTGATTGACATCATTCCAAAGTCTGTTATAAGTGGAATGGGAAGAAGGTTTAGTTTCACCAGAACTGTTTATGCTTGCTGAAATCATACCCCAAGGAGCATCAAATTGTTCCAGGTTAGATGTTAGACAAAATGTAGGCTTCTTTTCAAAAGAATCTTTCATTGACATGAGATTGTAATGATTTGACTTTAAATGGTGAGAGCTCTCTTTAATGTATTGTGATGACATACTCGCAGAAGGCATGACGGTATCATACATAGAAAGTTGGCTTGCCATCGGAGTCAAAACTTTACTTACCAAATCCTTGCTCTTTCTAGGCACCCCATACCTCTTAAATGGTGCCACATTAAGAGCAGATTTTTGTGTTTGTTTCCTACCTCCTCAGCAAAAAATATTTTTAAACAGTTTTTTGCCAGATTTCATTCCAGAATTGTTTGATGTTATTTGGGTTGTAGAATTGTAGTGAGGGGGGATCCCCTACCCCCCCATGATTGAAAAAATCGCATCTTGCACCTGGTTTAGCAGGATGACCTGATCTGATTACGTCCTTGAGATATCTTTCCTTCATCAATTTTTTTAAAGTCATAAACCAAGAATGATATTTTGCTATTTTCATTCATGGTATGAGGCAAAGATCCAATATCATGCCCATAGTTGGGTGAAGAAGAGGCCCCAGGACTTTATCGAATGGAAGATATTAAATGCTGGGGATGCGCATACAAGAGATATGAATTTATGTGATTCTTTAAATTTTGATGATGTCCATGAAGACCAAGGTTGTTGAGAGGTACAATCAAATCCGTTTCTTTGTTCTGGAAGGAATGATTTTTGATTTCATGAGTATTAGATTGCAGGACCTTCCTACCAAGCGATAAATATTGGTGGATGTGGCATGGGTCACAACCTTCATTCTTGAAATTTGTTGCCAGGGCATATGATGCCATAGAATCAGATTGTACATTTTTCACTGTTGGTCTAGTTTGACTTATGGCCATTACATTTTACTGTGGCTGTTCTTGCAGAGTCACAATTGGCTGGAAATGGGTGCCCATTGCTCAGCTGCCACATTCCTGATGCCTGTGTGTAAGCAGGTAAAGTAAACGCTATGTTTCTGATACAAGTTGCTGTGTTCCCTGATGATTCATTGCCCCAATTTGTTGGACATGCTGATTTTAACATTGAGAGGGTGCCAGGTAAGACCTGGAATTCCATACAATCACTATACATTTTGCAAGGGTTTGTAGCCAACTTACTTATACTTTGAGGCAATCATATTACTTAGGCCAGGGAGGGAGAGGTGACTGGGCCAGCATTTATTGCATGGCTAGGTATATTGGGTGGAAGGGTATTCACTCAACATTTGTGCTACATAATCTAGAAATAATCATTATAAATGGACTGCAGATGACAATAAATGAACATGATTTGATTTCTATAAATGAAAGGTTACAGAAAATATTTAATTTTATGATCAAGTACATAACATGAAAAACATACATGGGAATTGATTAAATAACCTTGTCCTTTCATTGGTAATGTAGACAAATATTTTCTCTACCAAGGTAAATATGAATTAAGTTGAATCAGCAATGAAAAAAGTATTAAAGATATATATTATCAAAACACCTATTAAAAATTATATATAACATATTCCAAAAACAAATATTGGAAATGAACATATCAAAACTGTACATCTAAAGGTATTGGAGACATCTGAATCATCCCAGAAGAGACAGAAAACCATGGCAGCAAACATGATACCAAGTGGAGGACAAAGAATACCAAACACAAAAACCAACTTTATCAATCTGGAAAAAGACCAACAGAATAAGCGTCAGTCAACAAGAGTAAAACTCACAAAGTCCTGACCAGCAAAAAAGACAAGATTAAAGTCCAAGATGAAGTTGAGTAAACTTTGCATTCAGCATAGAGTTTGTGTTAGTTTTTGTGGGATTACTTGAACCCTATGCTACTTTGGCTTTTTGCTTGGTTGGACATAGCACTTCGTACTGGATGTGAACTCTGGCCCTGACCATTCATTCATCAAGAATATGATTAGAGGGGAGATTAACATCTTCAAAGCTGTGTCACATCAGAAAGACTGCAATCACTCAGCAAACTTAAGAGCAATTTGTGATAGTGCAAGAGAGGAGGAAAAACTTTTCAATCAGTGCAGTGTTTGTGTTAGTTTTTGTGGGATTACTTGAGCCTTGTGCAACTTTGGCTTTGTGAATTTGTTGGAAGCAGTGCTTCCTATGGGAGTGAACTCTGGCCCTGATCACTTAGTTGTCAAGAGTAAGACAAGAGAGGGATTGTCATCCTCAAAGATGCACCATACAAACAAGACTGCAATCACTCAGCAAACCTTGGAGCAATTCATGATAGTGCTAGAGAGGAGGGACAACTTTGCAATCAGCACAGTGTTAGTGTTAGTTTTTGTGAGATTACATAAACCTTGTGCTACTTTGGGTTTGTGGGTTGGTTGGATGCAGTGCTTCTTATGGGATATGAACTCTGGCCCTGATCATTCAGACATCAAGAGTGAGATGAGAGGGGGATTGTCATCCTCAAAGCTGTGCTGCATGCGCGAGATGGCTATCACTCACCAAACGGCAGAGCAATTTGTGATAGTGCTAGAGAGTAGGGAAAACTTTGCAATCAGCATAGTGTTTTTGTTAGTTTTTGTGGGATTCATGAACCTGGTGCTACTTTGGCTTTGTGGCTTAGTTTGATGCACACTTCCTTCAGGATGTGAACTCTGGCCCTGATCTCTCAGTCATTGAGTGTAAGGCAAGAGGGAGGATTGTCATCCTCAAAGCTGTGCTGCACCCAGGAGATGGCAGAAACTCACCAATACTTGAAGAGATTTGTGAGAGGGTAAGAGGTGTGGCAATCTGTAGTCCATTTCATTTTGTTACTGGATCAATCTGACAATCTTTCTCTGCACCATGTCTTCTAAAAAGAGTAACATCAACAAAGGGCACTCAGACTTGTTGTCAATTAGTATTGAGAATGCAGTATGAAGCTGTTAGACTAAACAAGGGTTCATCTCCATCTAAATGCTTGCCCAAGAAGATCCACATTGAAAGGATTTACAACTTCAAATTTACTGAGTCTTATGTCAAAGCAAAGACTTTTAGGGCATTCAACATAAAAAGTAATGAACAAACCCTTTCTGCCTTTAATTTATGTGAACAATTATGCACTCTTGCTTAGATGGTGATTTCCTACTCAAATGTTAGTGTGTGGAAGAATATTGTGCCTCAAAAAGAAGAAACCTGACATCAAATCTGTCAATAAGTAATTGACATACCTTGTGGTGGAAGTTATTGATCAGGGGAAGCATTATTCTCAAAAAGACCCGAAAGATAATGATCTTGCTGCAGAAATGAAGAGTTGTTCAAATTGATAAAAAAGATTGTGGGCCGGATGATTTTTACAAGAATAGTGAGCAGAGGCCAGATAAATTTAAGTTTCAAAATCGTTTCAGTGGGGAAGCATAGGCATTTTTCAAAAAAGATAAGTTCGGAAGGATATTGTTCAATCAATCAGGGATTATATCAAGTTGGTCCATGAAGAACTTATGAAAATACTTTAGACAATCTCTTGTTGCTTAACAAACAGGATTTCACTGATGAAATTGAAGCATTAATACTTCATTTTGGAGTTGCTCAATGGAAATTATTATACAATGATTGAAAAGAGTGGGACAGAGATTCAAGAAAAATTTTTGATAGCATTGGGCAACTGGAGATTAGTTCAGTCATTTCTCCTGGAAAAATCATCTGACAAAAAGACACCCAATGCTCAGGTGCCATTTCTTCCATCAAGTACTATGTCTAGTCAGAACATGTCACTCACAGCAAACTGGGAGGATAACTACATGCTTCAAACTTCCCAAAAGGTGTTACAGTTATTGCATGATTCAATGACTGATTTCCCCTGTCAGGGGATGACTCTTTATCCTACTCTGAACATGATTTGAAGATGTGGACATTTGAATATTCACATTAGAATGACTTAAGAACAACTGGCTGTTGGCAAACTAAGAGATCTATATATTGAGGCAAAGACCAAGATAATGATGACAGAGATGATGATAGCAACGAGAGTGTTGGTCAGCCTTGAAAGGAAAAAAAGCAGGAATCCTTACATATTGTCAACATCAGAGGAAGTGTTCATTTTGAACCTTCTTTATTATATATCAATGCATCTTGGCTTTCATGCTCCATGCAATGATGATGAATAGTGTTATTGTCTTTTCTTGAAGCATATTGAACCATAAATGGCGCATGATATGATGGAGTTTGACTCAGGTTTGCATCATTAGTTCTGCAGCATCAAAAAAACTTGTTAATCAGACCTAATTTTTCACATCAATGAGAAACACAATGACCTTCTTGGCCATGCATTAAAATTTGACATGAGCCAAGGATACTCTCAGGGACTCTTGCCACAAATATGCACAAGAACACCCTGCAAATCGAAGATATCCTTTAGATACCTATCATCCGAAGTACCAAGAACATCATGGTACTCCCAGGGATCAAGACTAATACCTCTGGCAAGACCAGGAGGTCTTGGCAAGATCAGGA
>JALLPC010000566.1:0-12413 GCA_036940045.1 Stephanocyclus meneghinianus | reverse complement strand
TACCATACTTACCCTCGGGGACAATATAGACGAAAAATAGAAATCGCACTATACGTATTTTATGTTGTGTAATCCCCTACCTAACAACCAGGGTAGACTTAAACTGAAAATCCTGTTTGAGCTCTCTTGAGGGGTCTTGAAGATTGATCAAGCTCACCGTCGGCGTTTGGCGTCCGGCGTATTGTTTCTCTCACTAGAGAATACAATACTCTCCACTTGGAAAATGCCTGCAACAATATCAGAACTTCCACCTGTGTCAGTGTCAGCCCCCACCGTGGATTTTACAGTCCGAATCTTTCGACTTGACCTCAACGACGTCACCGTAGAATTAACCTCTCTCGGCGCCTCCATAACAAAAATATTGATACCGAACTATAACAATCATGAACTCCACGGAAACTGCGAGCGCGATGATGTTGTTCTATCGTATGCATCGCCCAAGGAACAGTTTCAAGATAAGAATTCTGTATTTTTCGGAGCCATCGTCGGGAGAGTTGCGAATAGAGTCAAGGATGGTAAGTTTCAATTACATCAGATGGAGCACACACCCGATGGACCAGTGGAACGATTGGAGACATATCAGCTAGAGAAAAACAATGGGCCGAATCATTTGCATGGAGGATTTGATGGGTTTAGCAATAGAAATTGGACTGCGGCTGTAGTCGAAGATACGCTACAATTCACACTCATTAGTCCACATGGTGATCAGGGATATCCAGGCGGCATCGAGGTAATGGCAACGTACTCTCTCCTTGAAAGTCAACAAGGACGCGACTCTCGCGGAGCTCAGCTGCGCCTGTCTATGCGTGCGAAACTATTGCCGGGCGAAACAAGGGCAACGCCGATATCGCTTGCGCAGCATTCTTACTTCAATTTGGCATCACACTCGTCACCCGAAGGGATATTGAATCATTTTTTAAAGATGCCGAATTGCCATAAATATACGCCTGTCGATCAATCTTCTATACCTACGAGAGAAGTCCTTCCAGTGGACGATGCAACTGATGCTTGTGTATCAGCGATGGATTTTCGTGTAGGGAAAACTATGGCTGATGCACTTGTGAAATATGGAGAAGAGAATGGGTTGGACCCTACGAAAGCAAAACGCAACGTCAATCAAATTCACGATCACGCCCCGCAGGAAGCCGCACTCGCAATTTACGGATTTGACCACAATTACGTCATAAATCAAAAGAAATTATCTAACGGGGCTGGTTTAGATGTTGCTGCAATTCTGCACCATTATCCTACTGGCCGTGCGCTTCGTGTGTTTACCACTGCACCAGGTGTGCAACTGTATACATCAAATTACTTGAACGGAATGGATTCCTTCTTGTGCAAGGATCGTTGTAGTTATAATCGGTGGCAAGGCATTTGCCTTGAAACGCAAACGTACCCTGATTCCATTTCCGTTGATAAGAGTTCTTATAACGAGAGTGAAGAGTTCGATGAAGGTAAATGTTTCATCTTAAGGCCAGGAGGGGAAACTTATTTTCATGAAGTCGTGTTCGAGTTCTCAGCGATAAACCAATTGTGAAAAATAACTTTCTTCTAGTTTCATAAATACAACAAAATAGGACAAAGTAGATCAAAGAACCACCCGCTATAAATATCTCATCCACGATCCAACCCAAAGTTTTCTTCTATTAATTATGCCATCGTCAATGCAAAATACGAACTCTACCAGTAAAGCGTCTGGGTGCTTCCTGGTGATATGTTCAAGAGTGTAACAGTTTCAGTGAAATTCACTTCTGTCGGAGAGCTTACAACAGCGACTTCATCATTTATTCCAAGCTGTCCAACTTGATTTGCACCTGTGGCATACACCGCGTCTTCTGATAGGAAGAATGCAGAACTAGCACTCGGACCTACACCTAAATTGATGATACGGTCGTCACCTGGTATTAAGACAGCAGTCCGATATTTCGAGTCAGTGGTGCCATCGCCTAACTGCCCTACGTCATTCAACCCACACGAAGCAACCGAACCATCAGCCCCGAACAAAAGGTACGAAGATTGATAACCCGCTTCAAATCTCTTGATGGAGTTAACATCCACATCAGCTAACAAACTGGGGGTGTCAATCACTGCGGTATCAGATTGGACACAAAGCTGTTCATAAGTATTGTCTCCTGTAACGAAAAGACCATCAGTGGTCTTAAAGACTGCAAAGTTTAACCCAGCAGACACAGACTGAACATCACTCAAATCATTGCCATCATCGGGAAGAAGTGCTGAATCAACTGATGGCCCTAGTCCAAGCTGCCCTTGTTCATTGCTCCCGCAGCCGTAAATTTTACCATCCGATGTCAAAATCAAGGTGAAATCCCCCCCTATAGCAGCACTTACTGCTGGGCTAGGCAGATCTATCTGGTATGGAGAGTTCCTAGATTCAGTATCACCAAGGCACAACTGCCCTTTATCGTTGTTTCCTGACGCATAGACGTTTCCATTTATGTCGATGAAGATTGAATGGAGAAGCCCCGAGTCTTCAACTGCTTCCACGCTTGCAAAGACTTGGTCCATAACCGGAGGAGTTGTCAAGGCAACACCGTTCAAGTCAGTGAAATTAGTTATCACTTGGAGTTCGTTCAAGCCTTCAACCCAGTCAGAGACACCCAAGTGGCCTTGGTAGCTAGACGCCGAATCAATGATTCCAGCCGCCGCCGCCGAGCCATCACTTAATACGAGCAATGTGTATCGCGAGCCCGATGACCCATCCAGAACGATTTCATTTGCATCTGTGGGGGAAAGGAGATTCTCAGTTGTGTTCTCGCCAACAGCTCTCGGGTCGCCAGAGAAGAAAAGTGCCGTTGCTGAAGATCAAACATCAGATGGTGAGGAACTTTACATGGTGATTGGTGCCTAAAGAATCACGAAGAACTCTCACCGGTAAGCGTAGCCATATAGGTTGGAGAAGCTGTTGGCCGCCCTCCATCAAGGGATGTCGGTGCTGAGAATTTGATAATCAAAGTTAAGTCACGCAAAATCAGAATAGACTGGTCATGAACCACAGAACTCACTTTGAGTTGGAATGAATGTTGGTGCTGTTGATGTAGATTTTGTTTAAGAGGTCCATGATTAGAATCTACAAAATGAAAAGGGTCTTGAGAACATCCTAGATAACTTACAATCGACTGTTCCGTTTACGAGATAGGTTGGTGCTGCAATAGACAAAAGTTTTTCGGGGTTCATAATTTCACGTGGTTGTGAGATGTTCGCATTCTTTTCAGGGGCGTCTGAAGTGTCATGGATAACTCACAGTTGGTTGGTAGTGCTTCCGTTGTGACATAAGTCGGCGCTACGTTAAGGTTAACAAGAAAGTGTGCGTGAAACGGTGAGAACATATCGAATTAAAAGATTACAAAAACGAATGTAGAAATGAACCGCTGATGTTTCTCTCACAAGTTGTGGGTGATCCAAGTACTGCAGAAGAATTAAATGTTGGTGCTGCAGGTAGGTCAGACACAGGTAAGTTAGAGGATATCTAAAGAGGTTGCATGAACTGTGAAAAATGAACCTCTTGTACATTTTTTCTTCTCACAATTTGTGGGTGATGCAAGAACTGCAGTAGAATTAAATGTTGGCACTGCAAGGAATGGAGAACATGTAAGATATTTGCATGGTCGAGAGGAAAGGAAGTCGAGATTGAGGCCCCAAAAGTTGCAATTACTCACTGAAAGTAGGCACCACGCTTGAGCCTACACGCGTTCAAATATTGAAGGCACAAGAACCAACGTGATAAGCGAAATGTGATCCAAAAAAGAGACCAGCGAAAAAGATAGTATTACCTTCTGCAGTCGGAGTTGACGTCATATTGGAAGATATGCCTCCTATTGTTGGTGTTGTAGTTGGAGAAAAAGTGGGCACTACGCTAGCGGCTGCATAATGTGAGTCGGCATTGTTTCATGAGAAAACTGAAAATTAGGTTCAAAATGGTAGAACGGATATAACGTTCGCACCTGACACTGCAGTTGTTGGAGTTGCGGTTGGAGAGAATGTTGGCATTTCACTCAAGACTACATCATGACATATCGATAAGGCAGAAAAAATTGAGTGTCTTGACAATTATCGTGACGAAAATAAAAAAATGGACTGATCCCACCTCCTATTGTTGGCGTTGCGGTTGGAGAGAAAGTAGGAATTGAGCTCGGGGTGATAGCACCTAAAGTATGTGCAGACAAGCACGCGTTAAGAAGACCGGTGGATAGTTACAGCGAAGAATACAACGACGCTATGCTTCTTACCCCCCGCTGTTGGAGTTGTGGATGGCGAGAAGGTAGGGGTCGTGCTCACGATGCCTACAAAACCGCGCGAACAGACATTTGGTAAGATGGTCGACGAATAGAGTCAGTGAAATTTAATAAAATCGAATGCATCCTACCACCGGTCGGCGTCTCGGTGGGACCGAAGGTTGGTATGACAGACAACTTAGGCTTTTCGGCAGGCGCTGCGACTGGATGAATTTCATTTATTACGCAAAATATGTATGTTAATTCCCTCTAAGATAAACCGAAACAGAAACGATGAACAATCTCACCTGGACAATTGTACACTACAGTTTGCGTTCCTGACGATGAAATCTTGAGTATGCCTGCAACTGTATCAAGATCACTAAACTCTACCTCCACAGGAAATGTCTTTGACCCCATTTCACCTAGGCCAAGTTGGAATCGATCATTGGCTCCGGCCCCGAAAACTGAGTTTTCTCCAAAGAAAAAGACGCTCTGAGAACTTGGTCCGGATCCAAGATTCGAGATTGGCTCATCGGTAGGTATGACAACCGTCACAAATTCATTGTCCACAAAGGTCCCATCACCAAGTTGACCTTCGTCGTTTCTTCCACATGCCCTCACTTCGCCATTGCTTAGTAGGAAGTATGACGACTCCCTGCCAGCCATTATTTTTTCAACATCACTTTTGACTTCTTGTATATTCTTGATAACCTGAAGAAAAAGCAACATTGTTTTTTCGATTTCAATTTAAATGATATACGAATGGAACAATACCTGATAAATCATCTCTCACTTTTGGAGTTGTCACTGGCTCGCCATCAGTGAACTCACACAACTGCATATAAATATTGCTTCCAGTTCCCAATACACTTCCACTCCCAGATTTGAACAAAGCGTAGTTCATTCCAGCAGATAGGTCGACAATATTCGACAAACCATTGTCATTGCTAGGTGTATCAACTGAATTCACACTGTTGCCTAGTCCTAACTCTCCTTTCTCATTCGATCCGCAACCATAGACACTTCCGTCATCTAACAAGATCAAGGAGAAGTCCTCGCCAATCGCCGCTGCGATTGCTGGGCCTTTCAGGCTGACTTGATTTGGAATGTAACGTGGTTCTGTATCTCCCAAGCAAAGTTGACCTCGGTCATTATTACCAGAAGCGTAAACGTTGCCATCTTGATCTATGAAGAGAGAATGCTGCTCTCCGGAGTTTGCCGTTGCTGACGCCCCGGCATATACTTTGGCGAATGGGGGAGCTGTTGTCTCTTTGCCACTGAGGTCTGCAACTGTGTCTATTTGGCGCCATTCGTTAGGGCCTTCTTCCAGCTTGCTCGATTCTACTCCAAAATGTCCGAGGTACTCGAACTTTGATTCTATGAATCCGGAGGCGAATGCATTTCCTTCGCTGTCAACTAGTAAAGTGTACCTCGATCCAGCGGTGACATCAATTACGTCCTCATCAATGAGCTCGGGTACTTCTTGGTTTGTACCAAGTGTTTTTCCTGTGCGTGGAAGAAAAAGTTTGATTAGATAAGTTAGTTGGTAGTATACTTTTATAACAGTATTGTGACTTACCCCGTCCTTCGTTGGCTCCCCAAAAAAGCCAGTTGCAAGCTGAATTACAAAGAGAGTCATGATTACCTCATCGAGTGATTACAAATGAAATAATCCACAAATGGCAGAGTATGAACTCACTTTCAAGGAATGTAGGGGAAAATGTAGGGGTTGCAGTCGGCGTCGCTGTCGGATAAATTGTTGGTGTTGCGGTTGGGGTAGCTGTTGGGAAGTCTGTACAGATGAGTTCATCGATAGCGACAGTATGGGATCCCGACGATGATATCTTAGCAATATTGAAAATGGGTACTTGAAAGTCCACTATAGTGGGGTACGCTGTTTTACCAGGTTCGCCTAAGCCCAGCTGATATCTATCATTTGCACCTGACCCATAGACAACACCGTCTCCAATGAAGAAAGCACTCTGAGAACTTGGTCCAGAACCAATTCCCACAATTGTTTCGGCATTAGGAATTATTACTGATGTTTTATCTTGGTCAATGAATGTGCCATCGCCTAATTGACCTTCGTCATTTCGTCCGCATGCTCCTACTGAGCCGTCGACAAAAAGAAAATAAGACGATTCGCTTCCAGCCATGACTGATGCAATGCTTTTCGTTAGATTTGTTATCACCTAGGCGTCCAATCAAAGATGAGTGTCAACAGTTAAGGATGAATGTCTATCGAAAACTAATGTTAAGCGCACTGTAAATTGATAGCACAGCAATAAAACTGACCTCCGGTGTTGTGGTTGGTTCTCCGTCAGTGTCTTTGCAAAGCTGTCTGTAGAGGTTGCTTCCAGTTGCAAATACATCACCATTTTCAGATTGGAACAAAGCGTAGTTCATTCCAGCAGATAGGTCGACAATATTCGACAAACCATTGTCATTGCTAGGTGTATCAACTGAATTCACACTGTTGCCTAGTCCTAACTCTCCTTTCTCATTCGATCCGCAACCATAGACACTTCCGTCATCTAACAAGATCAAGGAGAAGTCCTCGCCAATCGCCGCTGCGATTGCTGGGCCTTTCAGGCTGACTTGATTTGGAATGTAACGTGGTTCTGTATCTCCCAAGCAAAGTTGACCTCGGTCATTATTACCAGAAGCGTAAACGTTGCCATCTTGATCTATGAAGAGAGAATGCTGCTCTCCGGAGTTTGCCGTTGCTGACGCCCCGGCATATACTTTGGCGAATGGGGGAGCTGTTGTCTCTTTGCCACTGAGGTCTGCAACTGTGTCTATTTGGCGCCATTCGTTAGGGCCTTCTTCCAGCTTGCTCGATTCTACTCCAAAATGTCCGAGGTACTCGAACTTTGATTCTATGAATCCGGAGGCGAATGCATCTCCTTTGCTGTCAACTAGTAAAGTGTACCTCGATCCAGCGGTGACATCAAGGATGAGTTCATCTTTCAGCTCCGGGACAGGTTGATTATCTGCAATGTTCCCGCCTGCATATTGATGAATTGCGACGTTTATGTTAGCGAACAAGGGTGGTGTTAAGCTACTCAGAAGTACCTGGCAAGATTGGGGGCTTCATTCGTACCGATCCCATCTCTGTTTCAGACAGACAGGGTGAAGATCAAGTGAAAAAGATGATAACTTGATAATGTAACATGATCCCGCTGAAGAGTGATTTGTACTTACTCTGCTCCCCAAAACAACCACCGTGTGTTTGAGCCTATTAGAATATAAATTTTGAAAAGTGAGATACCGAACTGTGACATGGGCACTCATTCAGAGACAAATTTTACGTACATTCCACCGTTGGCATCTCCGTTTTTACTGCGTTATTTGAATCGAAAGATGTCGATTAAAGATTTGATCGAAATACTTAATTTTCCGTAGAAACAATTCAATGATATAGTGCTTACTTGTCGAGGCGACGGTTGGCGTCATTGTGGGCATTTTTTCTTTTTCGGTGGGCGTCATTGTAGGTTGGATGGAAGGTTGCATTGTAGGCATTGCAGCTGCGTTTGCGTGGAGGCGAAAGTGACATATGTGAACCGGGCTATAAATCTGCGCAGAGGTATGGGGGCAATATCTTACGTTCTGGTGTCGGCTCGAGAGAAGGCGACATGGTTGGAGACATGCTAGAGACTGAAGGTTTTGAAAGAATGTGGTAACAAAGATGTAACATTGTCGTAAATATGATGCGAGAATGAACTCATGACGTTACACTTTCAAGTACTCACTACCAGGTGTTGGACTTAGTGTTGGCAACACTGATGGGCTTATAGTTGGATATAGCGACGTTTGAGAATAAGTTGGGGTGACTGTATTCTGTATCAGCTCTTGCTGAGTCGGGAGAGAAGTTGGATAATACGTGGGAATATAGGTTGTGGGCATGGAAGTAGGAAAATTGGTAGGAGGTAGTTTTGGTGCACCCGGGACAGCGACATACAAAATTGTCGTTGCCTTGCCGCCCTTCCCTCCTTTACCTGACTTTCCACTCATCCACGAGCCGCCACCCCAAAAGAGGTTATCACTTCCAGGCTTGCCATCGGCCCCGACCCATGAAGGTCCAACACCGCCCATCCATGCATTACCCCCCCAACCAGCGCCAGCGTTGCTTCCAAATCCAACAACTACTGCACCGCTGTCGCTACTTGGAGAACGTATCATGCACTCTGTTACCAATCCAGGAAAATGTTTTCTACAGCATTGTTGCCTAGTATAGGATGAATACATGGGATCAAGATAAGTTGGTGGCGCTCCTGCGGTACACATAGTAAGTTCGAATTTGGGGAAGTAAATTTGTTTTCCGATTTTCGCTGTCTTCGTTTTCTTAGATTTGCTCTTTTTCTTTGAGGCCTTCTTTTTGTTCACTGAATTACTTTGATTCTTTCCTCTACCTGATATCTTTACAGCAGAGTTGTTGCTTCCATTCTTCCGTTTGGCCCCGTTCTTTCTCTTGTTTTTACCTCTTGTGCGCTGAGTATTCGTCTCCTCTCTACCCGAATCGCGCTGTGGGTTTTTCTTCCGATCATTCCTTCGTTTGCGTTTTTTATTAGTCCTTTTCTTGTTTGTTCTTTTTTTGTTTGCGCCTCTCTTTTTGACCGTTTGTCTCTTCGTGTTTGCTTTCTTGGCCAGTTCCCTGCCAGTAAGATCGAAGGGTTCGGTCGACTTTTCTTTACCCTTGATGTGGAATGAGCGTAAAGATGGCTCTAATGCTTTCATCGGTAAGGTTCCTCCGATGGCGCTATCTGCTGCCACAAAAATGTTCAAGTCTGGCATATTAAATCGAATTCCAATATAATCAAGAGGTAACTTGGCCTACCAATTACGCGACAGAGAAACATTATGAGTCCATTTGAGCAAGGAACTTGATAGAAAATCTAACTTTAATCATCGATCTTGAGATCCTCACCATTTCAAGCGTATGAACGAACAGCGTTACGCCTATGATTGCTAAGTTCATTTTACATCGAGGATGAATTCTGCTTCCCATAATGAGTAAGAACGTGGCGTTATGATAAAAGGTGAGGACAAATATGAAATCGTTTTAAGGTAAGAAGGTGACTAATTCACTTCCTGTAATTTCTTTATCCTTTGTTGTATCAAAGGCTCACTTGAATAGAAATGAACCTTGGCCATGCAGCCGCAACAAGCAAGATTATCAGTGTTATCGTTGATTCATTCATTCCACTGATTCCCGGGGAGTAGTGTGCCGAAGAGATAGGGATACGGACCTTGCAGAAGTCCGTTCATTGCATGGCTGGCCATAATATCTGTTCGATGTGTTGGAAGAACGGCTTTTCGGAGAACAAAGTTGTGTTTATCGATGCCTGTAAGGGCGGTACCATACGTCAAAATAATATTTTTGGGGGGCTCCGGGGCTCAATATGACGAACGGAAAATCAAGATTTTTGAGTGTTCTTACTTTTGTGTGCTTAGGCCGAAACTACCTCCGTTCCAGAAATTTGTGGACGAATTTCAATTGGCCAATATTATCTTTTTAGTAACAGGGTAGTAGTTATTGGCATTCCAAATAATAGTAATTGGATAGTGAGTGCCTGCCGTAATTCTGATAAAAATACCCTGTAACGGAGGAAGTACATCGGCGAGGTACGTAAGTAGGTACCGAGCAGATGTCAGAACTGATGTCACGCTTCCGCATAATTTTAGGGAACGTGCATCAGAGTTCAGGTTTATGCGCAGGTATGAATTCCTCGGTTGTGTCATGGGAGTTGCGCATGATTAATGATAAGTTGCGAAGACCCTTAGTCCATCATAATTCTAAAAATACCACCAGTGCAACCAAAGTTGCATGGCAGGGCTACTAGCCATTACTGTTTTCCTATTGTCAATAGTACCTTAACCATGTCCGCCCTCCTTTGCCATAGTACGGCACCCCATGAATCAAATTAGTTTATCAGACCCAATAAAGGTGAGTTCGATGTACTATCCGCCGTGCGAGCACTGGTGTTGAGAGGTTCCGGCTTTGCGGCGTCCTGGAAACATGCCAAAGTGATTTCCAGAGGGATGGGAATGAAACTCGGGTAGGCGCTTGAGCAAGTGCTGTTACAGATGGAGTTGAGAAGCTCAGTCTCAAAGACTGGAATGTCATGCACTACCTTTCTTTCGGCATCGGCCTTGCCGAGCAAGTCCTACCCTCGACGGCCAACGCCGAAGGTGATGAGGCCGCTGGTTCACCGGCAACAAGTGTTGCTTCTGCACCTTGTAAAACGGGTACCCTCTCCTCCCCGGAGGATGAACTGTCCACAGACAGGACCCCACTGGATGAGGGCGCAAGAGACGAACCTGCAAACAAAGTCACCCGAAGGCGCCGGCATGGCTTATGCCGCCTGACCCGAGGAGTCAGAGAGATGGCTATCAACGCTGACCATGTCAAGATCCCAGAGAAGGGACCAGGGGGAACACCTGGGCCCACAGGAGCCACTTTGGCCAAAACAAGCCAAAGTTCAGCCACAAGAATGGACAGTCATCCACCAGTGTCCCCAGTAGTGCATCCTGGGGATGTACGCAGCGAAATGCAGGGAGGAGGCACTCCACCGGGAGGCAGAGGGGATGGTTGAGGCCTGCCCAGTGGTGGCGGCAGTGGTGGTGGGGGTGACGACCCAAATGATGATGTTGAGATGGCTCCCAAGGAGCCCGAGGATGAGGATCCCATGGTGGGTCATGTTGGGAAGGAGTATACCACTCGGACCACCAAGGGAAGGGAGATGGCCCAGATGTTTCGGGACTTCGGTGGGCTCCCTTGATCTCATGCTTATGACATCATGGTCAACTTTGGTGTTTATACCATCGAAATTTTGGCAGAGTTCTGGGAGAAACACTGGAAAGACACATTCACAAATTGGCAGAAGCGCCATCCCTGTCCAGGCGGTACTGAGCGCGCCATGGTCCTCAACCCACCACATCAAGACAGTATTAAGTGTGCAGCATGGGCTTGCCATTACCACAATTGTATATCCTGGCCCCCAAGAGCATTCCAGAAGCCTGGAGTTGGTACTTTGGTCTCCATGATAACCCTCCTCAAGAAAGAACACTTTGAGCCAATCAAGGCTCAAATGCTCCGTGAAGAGCATGGTAAGGTAGCCCTCAAGGACATTGGTGAACTTGCAGATATCCCAAAGTTCAAGACCACCATGAAGTATGTCGAAGCATATCCGTGAATTTGAGACATTCTTGTTGAATAAATATGGGGTTGATGGATTCCCCCTAGACTATGTCCTACGGCCAAAGCTAATATATATTCTGTGGAGCAATCTGGAGGATTGCACTCCGGACAGGTGGCAGGTCCCGCATAGGACTATGCCTGACTTTTTCAACTTTGCCCAGTCGAATGAGCACTGTCATAAATAGGCACCAATCATCCAATGAGACAAGACCGGTACAGTCTTAGGAGCCCCTGACCATGAGCTGGCCAACATAGAGGACGATTGTGTCCCATGGTGAACGCCAATGTTTCTTCACGATGATGAAATTGTGTTTCATCTTGCCAGTATTGCCTTCAAGGACTCTCCTGGAGGGTGCCATTTTGTGTCCAAAAAAGGTGTGACACACCATAGTGGTTGTTAGGCTTTCTTTGCCTGCAAGGGACAATTTGTTGGTAAGGACTCTGCCTGATGGGAATGCGACTATGCCCGCGAAGTGATCGCCAAGATGCAATATGAAGGGGAGTCCCGGAACTTGGGCTGGGACAAACACTGCCAAAAATTCCACTCTCACATACAGGTAATTGATGAGTGGGCAGCGGCTGGTCTAGCCCCATGCCTGTCTGAACTGGACAGAATAAGTGCTTTCCTCCAGACAATCCCCAAAGATTGCAAGAATCGTGAGCTGGTGATCTCCATGGGTATCATAGAGGGGGACAGATCGAGGTTTCCCACGCTGATTAGCATGGTCATTCCTCACCTTTGTTTATCCATTGCGTCACGAGAACAGGGTACATCCAATGCCAAACTTACTATCGCTAATGCCCGTTCTGACCCTGGTCGTGGTTCCAGAAAGCATTGGCAAACTGGTCAGCCTTGCTCGACAGTGGGACGGCTGTGCCTTGAAGGTGGCAAAGTCATGGGAACCATTGAACGGCACCATTGTGATAAAACCATATGGGATGCCATGACTAAAGAGCAGAGAGACAAGGCTGTGGAG
>JALLPC010000565.1:0-12466 GCA_036940045.1 Stephanocyclus meneghinianus | reverse complement strand
CCGATCTTGCTTTTTTCACAGTCTCTGCTGGCAATAAAGTGGCCAAAGGGGTGGGAGGCAATGGTATCTTTTCTTTTGCCTGGGGAAAAAATATCCCTGCTGGTGGATTCATCCATCACAGCAAAATGGAAACTGGGAAGTGGCAAACTGAAAATGGTGAAAATGCATCAAAATGGACAATCTCCCCACTTTTTTCATGGTCATTGTTGGCATTTATGTGGTCAGAGAGGCAAGAGGCATTGACCCGTTATTTTCTTGCCTGAGGGATGAGATATCACTGTTGGCAGATCCGGCCAACATCAGCAACATGAAAATTTGTAAATGACAAGATGGAAAATGGAATTAATGCATGAAAAAATGGACAATCTCACTACTTTTTCTCGGTCTCTGTTGGCATTTAGGTGGCTACAATCTTGAGATGCATCGGCTGGTTATTATCTTGCCTGGGGAATGAGATCCCTGTTCGGCCATCTAGGCAACAAAATTGGCAAGCGGGAAGTGGGAAGCTAAAAAATTGCATAAATGCATCAAAAATGAACAATCTTACTGCTTTTTACAGTTTCTGTTAGCTTTTAGGTGATCATGTAGATGGGAGGTGTCGGCAGGTTATTGTCTTGCTTGGAGGCTAAGATATCCCTGATGGCAGATTCGGTCATTGTGGCAACAAGGAAATTTGTAAGCAACAAGATGAAAAGTGGCATAACTGCATCAAAAAATGGACAATCTCACTGTGTTTTTTTTCACAGTCTCTGTCCTTCTTTGGGTTGCCAGGGAGGTTTGATGCATTGGTCGTTTATTATTTTGCTTGGCAGCACAGTAATAGGTGCAGCACCAGGCTGTACCATTCATGGAGAGGACATCATATTATATAGTTGTAATCCTCTTCAATATTCAGGCTGTGACTGTGTTCCCTTGTTTGACCATGCACAAGTGGTATTAAACAGGCCCTAACATGGTAACATGATAACAAAATTTTAGTGGAAACAGCAACACAGAAAAACTTCTATGGTAGAATTATGACTGCCTAATTATTACAGGATTGAGCAATGGTATTTGAAGTCTTACACAGATCCCAGTATTGCCTACAAAACAATACAACAGTTGTGGTGCTTTGACATTAATGACCCAGTATTGATAATGGTCTGTCCAGTATCAATACTGGGTACCAAGATCCCCGAATTGAGACCCAGTTCCAAAAATGTGCCCAGTTTCAATATGTGGACTCCAATATCAATATTGGGTACATGACTCATGACCCCGTATCAATGTAGGATTTCCAATATCAATACTGGATCACTTCTGAACTTTTCCAATAGGCCCCATTTTGTAAATGGTTTATTCCAGTGTTGATATTGGCCAAGCCTTGATTATCCCACAGTTTGTTGAAGTTTTGTTAGGGGAGTCACTTTGGTCATCACACAACATTGCCATGTCTTCATTTATGGTTGCTGGTCATCCTTCAGTTTTGCAATCATTTAATTGAGAACTAAAAGGAATTGTTTTATGTTCATTGTTTTTAGATATGTTTTGTTGTCCTCTATGTATTCTGTTATTCTGTTGTGTGCCTTTCACCCTTGGTCTGCTACACATGTTTTCCTTTCATTTGAGCTTCTCTCTCTGTTGAATAGTGGTTCTTGCATCCAGCACATGTTGTTGGTTGTTGATTTGTTTGTTTTTTCTGGAGGGGTATTTTTTATTTTCTGTGATGAATGTCTGGGACAATAAAATGCTGATGTGATCAAGATTTGTGTGTGTGAAAAACTCACTATTGCTGCAAAGTAACAATGTAGACTGTGATGATTTCATTTACTTGTACAAAACTTTTCATTGTTACTATGTTAGAATTGCTTACTGACCTGTATATTTTGTTCAAATGACATCCCATATTTTTAGGATTTCCCTCAATTGCTCTAAACTGTTTTGTTGCTTAGCTCTGCATCCTCCTTTCCAGCCATCTGAAGTCTGTCTTTCCCTTCTTCAGAGGTATGGCTACTTCTTAATTGATTGTTGGAATTTCTTCATTTTTTGGTACAATTTTTTGCTTAAAGGCATGGTTGTATGTTGTTGAGGCCTTTTCTCATTGATGATCTTCTTTTTTATGTGATGAATTGATATCAATAATGGCTGAGGACATTTGTCACATGCACAGTGTATTGTGGTTGTATCTAATTAACCTCTCATAATCTAATCCAAATTGGACTGGAACATCATTTTTATTGATCTTCTAATCCATACATTTTGATAAGCATTCTTGCCTGGTGATTCTTCCCCACAAAAACATCACTATTTTGTGAAAGAAGCTGGTGCTTATTATTTATCCAGGAGGTTTTCGTTAACCCGAATTGATCAACAGCCAATTCTTTTGAAGTAAGGGGCGAAAATTAAGTATCCCATCTAATACCAACACAAATGATGCTGCATTCATCTCTTGTGATACACTAGAATGTTTAGTTGAAGGGGGGAGGGGTAGTAATAGAGTGTGCGTGATTCTCAAGTTTGTTGCTCCGGCACAATTGTTGGAAGATGTTTTAGCTCCTAAAACTTAGATGCCAAATAAAATAAATACAATTGCTGAAAAAGAGATTTTGAATTATGCCAAAAGTAGCTATCAAGGCAAGAAAGAGGCACCAGTAAAAAAACTAGACTGCATCACTATTACTATAATGCACCAATAAGGCATGATCATACTTCTTTCTGTGTTGTTTTGGAAGTTTCTATTTTTTGTAGTCAAAAGTGAAAGCCTTCTTGTGTGCATGAAGTTGTGAGATCAACACAATGATTGGGAGCATCTTTGCATACTAGCATAAATTCAGAGAAGGTATATTTGTATGTAAAAGACATATCAGGTTTTTCTTGTATAAAAATACACCATTATCTTCAATTATGGTGTTACAAAGATCTAGTACATGACAGCACCTTATTTATGGACATTCTGTGAGCTGTACCTAAGCTCTTCATAGTTCCTTGAGGAGGACACAATGTTGCTCATACTTATAAGATAGATGCGTGCTGCATAGTCACAATAATGTTGTAAAGGTAGCCAAGTTAGCTGGTAATTCAATGGTATATGTCAGTTTTTGACTGGCGGCATGTGCAGTCCACTTTGTTTCTCTGGGTACCAAGGAATCTAACTCAGGTCCACAGAAGCATTTGTGTGTTTATCACAGGGACCCCATACATGCATATGACCACAAACTGGTGCATACATGTATAGGCTCAAGGTGGGAAATTTTTTCCTGAGTCTACAAATAACAATACACCCAAAGTGATGGAATCTTGATTAGGAGTGACTGCAGCCAGAACAATGCTTCAGACAAAATAAGTACAAAAGATTTGGTCCTCTACATTCTGAAGCCATAGCAAATGATTTGACCCCACATAGTATGTGAAGTTGGACATGAGGCCCATTATTTTAGATGAGACACAATATGGGCTCCTCCCCTGTCAATGGCTTCAAATGGAATTCACAGTGACCTTGAGATCAAGAAAAGTTCTGTGGCCAATGAAACAATCCTCATGGTCACTTTTTTGTCTTGGAGTCACAAGGATCTTCAAGGGCATGAAAAAGAGTTTTAATTTCTGCTTTCCTACCTGGTATCTCACATTGGCAGATCCAGCAATCGGGGCCCATGCTGTAGTAAAGATGTATCCCTGTAACTCGGGCCATTTGAGGTCCATTCAGCTAGCATAGCTCCACTGGGCCTTGGTGCTCTGGAATCTTAACAAAGACCTGCTATAGCCCTGGGTACTTCTGGTAGGGGTAGCATACAGATGTTAGCATACATTCTTCTGCATAAATATATTATTTGACTTTAGAAGGTATTCCTGAGGATATGACTAACACTTGGACTCCCAGTTGGTCAGTCAGGTGCATATATTAAATGATATGCATGAAAATCGATTATTTTGTTAGTGCATTTAAGGAATGTAATGCCATAATTTCTATCTCTAAGCTGTGTTCTGTCATCTGGAGGTATTGAAAGTCAGAATTTAAAAGAATCAAATCAATTTTTAGTTCAGGTCACGACGTTGTAGTCACAACCACAAGTTTGGGTGAATGACAAGTCTCCTTGCTGGCAAACCTAATTCTACAGTTTCCCACACCCGATGATACATCTTGTAGCACCAAAGTTAAATTGCTTGGTGTTTCGGTTCTGTCAATAAAGTCAGTGATGTCGATGTCAATCCAGGTTTGCTTGTCTTCCCAAGTTACAAGAAAAGGTTGTCCCTCTTTTTCTACTGGTGGAGTTCCGAAGTTTTCCCATGTCACACTGCCTTCATCCCATGTGATTGACGAGGGCAACTTGAACAGGGAAACATTTCTATCAAAAGCCAGGTCAATGCTGTTGACAAATACTCGGATGGATGCATAATTTATTATAACGCCACTGTTGAATGAAAGCAGCCCTGAGTCAAACCCAATCACTATTTTTCTAGCATTCGACTCCTCGGGGCTTCCTGCCAATTCAAGGATATCAGACAAACCGAATGCGTTTCCTACTTTTTAACGATTTCGAGATGAAAATTTACGTTTTGTGAAAGGCGTAATTAAATATTTTGGTGTTTCAAATCAATCAAATCTTACCGTGGTAATCGCCACCACGAACGTAAGAATCTCTTGCGGGAAATATTACTTGAATGGATTCATTTTCTCCCAACTGACCAAAATTACTAACGAAACTAGCATCTGCATCATTCGTGCATCCCCGAGGAACAAAGTTGGGCAATATTGGTACGTTCTGCACCGAATAATAAGAAAGAGACTTCAGGAGATATTTTGAATTGATGAGATCATTGATGAGACATATAAATTGCTTACGGTTGCTCGAATCTGTGTAATAGTTGATATTGTCGGGAAGTAAGTCGGATATGTGGATTCTGATATGAGAGTAGGAGCAACTGTCGCTATGCCAGTTGTTGGTTGGTTGGTTGGTATATATTCGTTTGATTCAAGAACGGATGAAGGGCTTGTACTGGACTACTGCGTCAGAAAATAATAATGCAATACAGTGAGCTAACCTTCTTGCCCAAGTCAAAAATTCTGAATCGTATGAGCTTTGACTTACCATTTCAGTTGAAAAGGTCACGATCAATTCTGGTGCAAACATTCCAGATTCATATTCCTTTGATGCGTATGTGACTCCGTCAGTGGAATTAGTCCGTATCAATATGTTAAGATACATGGTTCCCACAGCTTCAACACAACAATCGAAAGCACTCGTGACGCTGACTTCGTACCAAACACCCTCATCTATGGCTTCTGCAATGGATTCAATCAACACTTCTCCAGACGCGTTCACTTTTTCTCGCGCATTGTCCCATGTTAATTCTGTCTCGATCCACTGTCTGGCATCCGATAATGCATAGACTGTGCCTCCATTCGAAGATCCTTCGATGGAATATAATCGCAGTTTTGCCTCAATGATCTGCGTAATTTGTGTTGATTGTGTGCTACGATTTGATTGGGCTTGAGTTTCCTTCATATCATCATATTGTCTTTTTCTTGACTGTAACAAATCATTGATTGGGTCAATATCAAAAGCAATGACCGCTATAGAACGGGGGTCTTCGTCGACACGAAGGAAATCAGAATAGCCATAGTTCCAGTTGACAGAGTTTTCTTTTATATACGTGTCTCGTGACGATTGTATCGTGATTGTTCGAGTTGGATTACGTGAATCCGTCTGATTTGAGAGTTGTGAAATAGATGGATTTGTTGACTGAAGTGTAATCGCAGGCGATGGGAGTGGAGTCGGACTCATTGTACGTATGGTCGGAGATGATGATGGGTGCGCTGTTGGAATAGGTGTTGGATTTTTCGAAGGAACAGATGTAGCTATGACTGCCGTTGGCTCCGAAGAAGGAAAATGCGAAAGCTCATCAATTGCTTGCATGTGGTGCTCAAATGTGGGATCTGGCGACGGAGCTTGAGAGAAAGAAAGTGGGTTTGTCGATTCAGAAGATGCAGTAAAAACCGTCTCTTCCACTGTTGGTGAAAAAGTTGGCGATGTGAAAGACCCAGGTTCAGCAGGAACGAATCCAGTTGCATCGCTGCCGCTGATCTCGTTTCCGCTTCCGGCTAGTGTAGTGCCCTCGCCTCCTTGTGCAGAATAAGGCCGGCCCAACAGCGGGCCAGCATTTCCTTTCTCGCTATCCTTTTGTAAAATGACACCAAACGTCACGCTAGCGACACTGACCATCAAAAGTATTATTGCGCTCAACACCAATAACCGTATCATACATGACGACGATGAAAGGAATCCACGCCCTGATCGATGTAACGATGCATACCTCATTGCCGCTTCTTCATCAACATATCCCTCTCCTTCACCTCTTCTGTTACCAACATCTGCAGGTGGGTATTGAATGATGCTTGACAAATGTTCCGAGTTGTACATCCAGCTACCTGATTCATGATGACGCAAAGGCTGCGGTGGTCGAGCAAGAGACGAGGACTCGTACCGAAAATTCTCTTCCTCCTCAATCGTGACGATGGCATTTGCATCCACATCGACGGGCCCTGAAGAATTTTTTCGCAGCTCTGGGACTTTCTCTTCGCTTCTGACTGCCGCGGCAATTTCACATTCCTTTTCTTCCGCCACGGCGGTTATGCCCGTCCGACGAGGCACATCATAATAATGTAAGTATTCATCTGTCAAGGTAGAATACGCGGACGAGTGCTTTGAGCTAGGACAAAATGAGTATTCTTCGTGGATATTGGTCGTATCCGGTGCAGTCGTCGATAGGCTGCGTATTTCTGGATTCGAGGTGATGTTGTCCGAGTTCAGATATGCCTGGCTATAAGAATAGCTTTCTACGCTTCGATTGGAGTTGGCATTTTTACGCAGTGGTGTGATTGCCGCTGCTTGAATCACAGGAGTATGTTGTAAGCCTTCGTGCTGTTCCAGCGCAGTATTTGCCGCGCCAAGATTCCTCACCGCCAAATACGACTCGCTTAGGATCATTTCATCGACGACGGTCGAAGCAACACTCGGTTCTCTCGAATCTAGCATCCTCGGTCTACCTCCCGAAGCCACGACAGTTGAAGGCGAGGCACTCGTTTCGAATGACGAGTTTACTTGATGAAGGAGGATTCTGTTGGATGGATTGTAGATTACCATGTCTCCGCCTACGCTGGCGAACGCATTTCGTGTGTGATTAGTCGACGTGACGGTTGAAAGACTGAGTGTGGATGCATGAATATTGTAGTTGGATAGGGATTCGTCAGAATAGCAGTCTTGGGGATAAGGAGAGTGGAATGGTTCTCTTTGGTGGATGATATGATTGTGGTTGTCTTGTAGAGCAGCATTGTCGTTAAAGACATCAAGGTCCGTTGAGGCGGGATCGTGTGTTGGTGATGCGTTTTCAATGACGGCATCTTCGAGGAAGGAATCTTCGTCCGTGCCATGATTGTATCCAAAGTCTTGGTGGTTCGCCTGCATGTCGAGTTGTGACTTGTCACCGCCATCGTCATTATATCCTGGAGTTTGCTCCACTGTTGTGGCGTCGTTGGCCTGACCATCGTTTGAGCCCTCGGGGCAACCGTCATGACCCAATAGCGTTGTTGCCGCTGTTGGATCAGAGTTTTTGGAAAAAATATCTTCTATTGCGGCGAGAACATTGGGCGATTCCTCAGAGTGTTGAATCTCGTCCGAGCGTTCGTGCTCGTGGACGACATTTGTGGTTGAAGATGATGTTGGTGCAGCGTGAGACGTAACCTGTCCAATAGGGGTGGTGACACGAGGAACGACAACAGCAGCGGCATTGACAGACATGTGTGCACTTTGCGTGTTGTGTTGGTTTTCGTTTGTGGCATATGTCGCATCCTGTGTATCAACACCCTGAGCATGTTGATGGTGCTTCTGATTTGCAGCTTTTGTACGAGATGCCACTGCCATCCTCCTTTTTGCCATTTGAAGAATATGCAATCTGTTCATCAAAGAATTTTTCTTAACTCTTGCATTGAAATCTCCTTGATTCGATGCAATGCTTTTGTTGGAGGCTACTCTGACAGTGTTATTGACTATGGGTTTGTTGATGTTGGCATCCTTGAGGAGGAAAGATTGTTGTCCAAGTGTCTGATCGAGGACGTTGAGTTGAGATGCTTTCGATGGCGCGTCGTCGATTCCGAACATATTTCTGTGAAAAGAATTGAGCGTATTCAAAGTATTGGAAGTCTGTTCGTCGGTGGGGTAATCGGAAAGCGAGTTGCAAGAGGATTCCAAATCTGCCTGAGCAAAATAGTTATAGCATGATTTTGGCGCCGTTTCCGTTTGCGCTGCGGTTGGCTCGATGGATTCAACGTCCATGAAAAGATCCGATGCATTAGCGATCTCGCGCTCCGTCATTTCGTCCGTACTTTTCGATGCGACAATGGAATTGGCTTCGAGTTCGTAGTCGTAGTCGTAATGCATCACTCGACTGTGGGGAAACCCGTACGGCACAGCCAGATTGTCGTTCGCATCGCCCAAGTTGGAGGCCTCGCCGCCTTCCTCGTTGGTCTCCGTGGCAGCCGGCTTAGTCTCCGTTATTTCATCGTCCATGGTCATGATTACTTGTACAAGATACAAAAATTATATGTCATCCATCCACTATCGTATGATAATTGGCGATGAAAGTGGAAGGTGTATTGACGCACTCAACAAAATTGTGGAAGCCGCGAAATCGGACATGCATCGGATTCCCGAATTAATAATATACATACTTCGCACCACAAGAGATATGGTGTAGGTGCATCGAACATTCGCCACCCAGAATCATCAACTCTTCTGTGACCACATAGAATCCCCTTCTCACACACAATATACACTCACCCTTGCATTGATTCTCACGAACGGCCGGTCACCCTCTATATTCTCACTCTTACAACACCGGGACCAACCACGAACGAAGTATCGTCCGAAGCGACGAAGAACGCAAGCCACGGGGAAATTCACTTAAGCCGAAGGACTCGTCGGGGATCGTGGAAAATCTCAAGACAGACTAACGGTAGACGGAGTGTATCAAAAGTATCTCTTCCCAAAAAATCGACTGACTCATATAACCCATTGGGTCGTGATTGGAATTTTGGAGGAAATGTGAAACCGTGCATCCATTTTTGTGAGTTACCTTCATTATCAAATGAAAATATACTCGTTTGACAAGGTATGTCGACGGTTTCGGAAGGCCTTATTTCGGTTCATCAAAACCAGAATACTCTAAAAATCTCTTCAAACAACAACACATTCCACATACTCGCGCGTGGCTACATGATTATAAAATACTGGATAGTATTTTTTTAAAATAATCCAGCATCCACTAACATTATTAATTGTTCGTTACATTTGAATATTTTCACCATGAAATCCATCACTGCCCTGCCGCGCGTCTGGCTATTATTTCTTCATCATCTGCTGCTGCCGCACGGCGCGACCGTGACAGCGCAACAAACGTCCGCCGAATGTCCCGCCGATCAACAGTGGAGCTATTCCCTCACCACGGACGACTATCCCTGGGAAACCTCGTGGGAACTGGTCAACATCGTCGACAATGACAATCGCTACTACATCGCGTCGGGACCCGCCGCTGGCAACAAATATTCACGGCGGAAAACCTACACCGATGTCGTTTGTTTGAAAAATGGCGAGTATCAATTGACATTGAAGGATGCCATGGGGGACGGATTCTGCTGTGATAATGGACAGGGAGAGTGGATCATGAGGCTGGGTGACCAGATCGTGGGACAAGTCAGCGCCGGACAATTTAGAAACAGGCAAATGGTCTTTCAAGTTGGCTCTCAGGTCATTGCTACTACTACTACTACCACGTCCACCACAACGACAACAGTTGTCACCACCACCACTGCAGCAGACGTGACAACTACTACGACTGCCACGTCTGGTACAACCACCGTAGACTCGGTTCTACTCTCCTCATCGTCACCAACCTCCTCACCGACCACAACCGCAGCCCCCACCACTGATCCATGGCTCAACTTCAACCCCCGCCACTCCAAATTCTGCGGTCCAAAAGTCGTTGGAGGATTCGCCGTCGCCGTTTCGCAATGCGGACCGCAAACCATGTGCGGACTGACTACTGTCTCCAATCAATATGGAAGTCATGGAAATGATTGTCCCAAGGGTCTCATGTGCTATAGCGATATTGTCTGCGGGAATGGACCCAAGGCACAAAATGTTTTGAGTGCGGGTGGAAGAGCCGCGGATGGACTAATTTATGCCCAAGAACAGCGGGTGGATGGAAGAACTGTCGGGAGCGTCAAGAGCCATGATGTTGTCTTGGAGCAGGATTTGGGAAATGGACGGTGGTCACCAGAGGAGGACGTTGATGCATTGCATGAGGAAACTGGAAATTCTTGTTCAATGAAAACTGTTGGTTTTCTGTTATACAGTGCTTTAGTTTGTTTATTTTTGCATGAGTCATTCGTTCTCTTGCTTTAAACAAGTAGTTGGAATTATTCATATGTCAAGTAGTTCTAGTACATCATAGGACCATTTCGTATTTAAAAATCTTTGCAAAAGAGAAGCCACTAGGGATTTGGAAAACAGACTGTGGTTTCCAGAAGAGGACATAATGCTTGCATGAGTAAACCCAATGAAAACTAGTGGTGAAATGCTGTATTGTGCTTTGTTTTTTCACATAATAGATTGGTTTTCTTGATTTAAACAATAGCAGGAATGATTCACAAAACAGAGTTCTAGTACATCATTAGTCCATTTTGTATTTAAAAATCTTTTCAAAAGAGAAGCTGCAACAGATAATGTCAAGAGTAATGGTTTTGTCTTTAAAAAGGACTTGGAACACACACTGTGGTTTCCAGAGCAGGACATTAATTCTTTGCATGAGTACACTGGATATTCTTGTCCAATGAAAACAGTTGGTTTTGTGCTATACTGTGCTTTGATTAATGTTTTTTGGAATGAGAGAGTGGTTTTCTTGATTTAAACAATAGCAGGAATGATTCACAAAAAGTAGTTCTAATACATCATGAGACCATTTTGTTTTTAAAATCTTTTCAAAAGCAAAGCTGCTATAGATACATTTCAAGAGTCATGGAATTGCTGTGAAAAAGGATTTGGAAAACAGACTGTAGTTTCCAGAGCAGGACATTAATGCTTTGCATGAGTAAACTGGAAATTCTTGTCCAATGAAAACAGTTGATGATATGCTGTATTGTGCTTTGATTTATGCTTTTTGACATGATAGATTGGTTTTTGTGATTTAAACAATAGCAGGAATGGTTCACAAAAAAGTAGATCTAATACATCATGAGACCATTTTGTATTTTAAAAATCATTCAAAGCTGCTACAGATACATTTCAAAAGTCATGGAATTGTTGTGAAAAAGGATTTGGAAACAGACTGTGGTTTCCAGAAGAGTACATTGATGCTTTACATGACTAAACTGGATTTTTTCTTGTCCAATGAATCCAGTTGGTGATGTGCTGAATTCTTTGATTTATGCATCTGGCATGAGAGATAGGTTTTCTTAATTTAAACAAGCAGGAATGCTTCACCTATCAAAGTTTTCTAATATATCATGAGATATTTGTACATTTTAAAATCTTTACAGTAGAGAAGGTACTATAGAGTCATGACATTGTCTTGAGAAAGAATTTGTAGAGCACACATTGATTTCCAAAGGAGGACTTTGATGTGCATGCATTGCATGATGAAGCTGGAATTCTTGTCCAATAAGACACTTCATGTTGTGCTTTGCAGTCCTTTAATTTGTTTTTAGGCATGAGCCATTGAATTGTCATTTAAAAAAACAGAAGGAATGTTAATCCATCTATGCCTTCTTCTGGTATGTATATATTCCACCAATGGGGTAAGTGTTGAATTCACAATTTGTTTCACATCTGTTTGCTGTACCCTTGAAGACAACAAAAGCAGGTATCATCATCCCTCTGGCAGTGATGTTTGCAGCAATGGTCATCTGGTTTGTCTCTTGCTGCACATATCTGTATGGTGCTTGCTTCCTTCAGCTCGAGTAATTTAATTGAATTGAAGAAGTGTGTTATGGGGGTCCTATCCATCCTCAGGATGGTGTCTTTGTATTTCTTGGTGATCATCTCCTCCTTTGAGACATCTTCAGTTTCCTTGAAGAGTTTCTCGGTGGTATGTATGACAACATGGTGAGTAAGACCATTGCACTTGGTGAAGTAGCATACAATTTATTCCATAGAAAGTTGACTTTAATGCAAGAGCAATCCATGCTGCCTGCCTCCCCACCATCTTATTTGTACAATGCACACTTGTTCCCTCAGCTTGAATACAAAACTCAACAATTGTTCTTGGGTGGTTGAGAGGACAGCAGCACATCCTTGAAGTATTTTCAGGGCACCTCTGTTCAAGTATAATAGATTGTATCCATCCTCCTTCTCATTGTTGCCTACTTTTTCAATAACTATATTTTACTTTCAATGACAATATTAGGGACAGAAAATTTAATTGAACAGACATCATC
>JALLPC010000564.1:0-12470 GCA_036940045.1 Stephanocyclus meneghinianus | reverse complement strand
GCAGTCGGCTGATTCAATCTGTAGAAGTGTACACAAATTGCTACATGATGTGGTACCTTAAAAAAGATATGTTCTGCAGAGAACATATCATTTTTGACTGATGCATCATTTTTCAAATGGTCTGTCTGTTGACCATTTTTTTTTGTTGGTCTGGCCATTGTCCGTCGGTCTGGCCATCATCCATCATATGCTTGACGTGTTCCATGTGGAACTCATTTGGACCTTCCGTGTGTGCTTTTGTATGCGCGCTAGTTCTTACGATCGTACCTGCGATCAAATGAGCTATCGTGTTTTTTGTAGGTCCAGGGTTCAAACCCCTGGCCTTACATCATGATCTTTTTGGTAGGTCAAGGGTTTGAACCCCTGACCTTGCAGCGCATCTTTTTGGGGGTCCAGGGTTTGATTCTTGGACCTGATTGCCTGTTTCAGGCCCGTAGTATCCAGGACCTATGTCACAGTGATGATACTGACCATGATCCTGGTGAGGAGTTTGTTGAAATGGAGCTAATTGTATATGATGATTTAGACTGCACAAAATTTTATGACAAGACAGAAACATGGAGGTCAAGTCTTACTTTGAGTGAGTATGGTAGATTTCCAATAATCGCTTCTTTCTGGAACAATACAAAATTCAAATGTTAGGCCAATCAATCAACCTTGTTCCAATGTAACATGCAGCAAAACTCCCAACATGTGCACTTGGGCTAATGCATTTTTCATCAGAGGGTCTGTTGATGTAGCTCCCTGCCTTAGCTTTGAAAGCAAGTCAAGGCCACTTTTGTAATGTCAAAACTCTGTCCTCACAGTTTCGAGATCTAATCAAGCATGGGATCTTATATCCACAATTCTGTAGACATTCAAGGAATGGCAAAGTAATGTCCATAAACAATAGTGTCATCTCTATTATATGTTGTTCATTTCCAAGTTTCAAGTCCCAATTGGGATACTAAGTGCCTTATTATCATAATGACCCGATGACAAAGCTTCCATTGAGGCCATCTGCTTGTTGCTTGTCTTCAAATTGATTGTTCCATCTGTTGAGTGGGAATGAGCTCCAAAACCCAGACTTAATTAGAAGTTTATGATGCTTTTACACCAATCATGACCACAAGACGTGAACAAGCACCAAAGTGTATTCATTCAATGTCTGCAGAGTTTGGCAAACATCCCAGGTATGAAAATCTTGATCACAAGAATATGACATATGAAATGAAATCATACAAGCATTTATTCGAGTATTCAGTGAACTGAAGGATAAATGTGGGAGTACTGAGGGAGTTGATCTAAGTTGGCCTGTCCCCAAGCAGAATCCAAGGCTTGGATGTTCCTCTCTCATTATTTGCTTATCTAAGTTTTTACACATGATACCTCAACTATTGGAATGAGGAATTGAAGTTTTTGGTTATGTAGAAGATGATAAAAATGCCATTTAATATGATTGCCTGGATGAGATTTCAAGGATTCATAAGATTATTGGCTACGCAGGTTCTGATAGAGAACCATTGGTCTCTGATGGCAGTTGCAAGAAATAGAAATCTGATAAGGTTATTTATTGTCAAGTGTGTTGTTTTGTGCTGTGCTGTCCTATTGCAATGAAGTAAAGGTAACTTGGCATCAAATCCATACAATACACCACAGCAACAATGACCAGCCAGTCGGCAGTGAGTGGCATCAGCATGCATGAAGAGAGAGAACACAATAAGTTTGAAAACACAGATGCTACCACTGAAGTGACAGCAGAAACTATCATGGGTTTTAAAGGTAGGAAATTGTGACTAACCAAGAACAGTGACTTCATTACAGCGCTGTTCGGTGTCTTGAGAAGGTGAACAACGAAGGTTTTGTCTTTCAAAAATGAAATCCTTTTGCCATTGGGCCAAATCCCCCGAAGGGTAGCAGCTGGAGCTAGAAGCCAAGAAGAATGAGAAATTTGAGTGTGGACAACACCAAGGCAAGACCTTTGAAGAAATGCAGACTGCTATCCTGGATATCACACATCATATATGGTCATTCCAAACAAGAAAGGTGAAGATCCTACCAAGACACTCGTTCGATATATGAAGTGTGAAGAGAAGAGTTGGTCAAATTTGAGATATGTGAAGAGAAATGAATGCTTTGCATTTTAGTAAAGTTGTGGAGGTTGACCCTTCCTGCCAGATCCTGCTCATCTTCAAGAATGATTCTCCAAATCATAGGTACATTCGTTACTTCAATATTTATGGAGACCAGAGGGCTGAGGAAAGACAACAATGGGAGACAATCACATCTCCAGCTGCATTGAATCTTGAACTGGAGTACAGAGTGATTGCCATGACTTTTGTAGTGACAATGATTAGATTACTGCGACATCTGTTCGGGAGTCATTTTTGTTGTAAATGAGCAAAAAAGTGAATAATGCCGAGAACCATCACAGGCATTATTTATCATCAATGTTTGAGTGTTATATGTACAACATGTACAGGAAGACAAAGAGGCCAAAACAATTGGTCAATTTCTTCTAATGGTTCAAGCAATCTTGACATGATTGGATTCTGATTCCTCGTTCACTCTTCGAACATTTTGGTCACCTGCAAACACCAAATGATCTAAATCATAGACATCACTCACACAATCACCCCNTCACACAATCACCCCATCCTCTCACCACCACCCTGTCCTCCCAAACATCTACAATTCCATAAGTTTTGACAGGATCTGGACTCTCAAGTACAGCCTCCAATGTTCGAAAGTGAATCCCACTTTCTTCATCCCGGACGTACCCACCTTGATGAGCGTGTCCTGAAAACGAGGCAATAATAACATCTTTGTATCTCCGCATTATGTTCAATACTTCAGAATAATTCCACATTAAACAAGTTGGCCAAGACGACTCAGGATGGACCGGTTGGTGTGACATTACAATAACCCTTTCGTCGTTCTCTTTTGCTGATTGAAGTGATGTTTCAAACCATTCTAGTTGAGGCGAATCAATGCCTCCGTTAAAGGCAACGAACCGTTTGGAAAGACCTTGCAGACCCTCGGGAGAATTCTCCTCGTGGGGATAGTTCGGGTTATGCGTGGCGAGAATATCACGTGCGAGACGGTATTTGTTTGATTTTTGAGGACATCGATCCAATATGCAAATATCGTAAGAGTCGAGGACTAGGAATCGAAGTTTGTTTGATTGGAGGGATGTTTTGGTATCTTTGGTTTCGGACGGGTTGTGAGAATGAATTTGATGAGAGTAATATCCTACGAGGTCACCTGACGGTTCTAGAGTGAAGGGAATCTGCAGCTTTTCGGCCAAGTCTTTTCGAGATAGATTGTAAAGTTCATGGTTGCCTAGAAATGTCCATTATTGCAATACATTGTAAAACTGTACGACAATTGAGTGTGGCAAATGGCGAGTGACATGATGAACTGACCATAAGTATGTAGGATTCTCCCATTCGTATAACAACTCAACGCGCGCAAAACATCATCCAAAGCCTTCTGTCCCACACTGCCAACAGCAGCAACACAGTCCAACTTCTTTTCTTCGTCATCCTTCGCCATTGACCCCCCGTGTCTCTCCACATCCGCACACTTGCCATCGATAATATCCCCCAAATTCAACACGCATTGGACTCCCTCCCGTTGAAAATGTCTCGCGGCATGTTCTGCGGCGGAAAGAGCATGACGATAATATCGCGGCGTGCCGTTGTAGGAATGTCCATCGGGGATGGGTGCGTATTGAATGTCTGTCAAAATTCCAAACGAAAATATTGGCTTGTCAATGTCGCATTCTTCCAGGTCGGACGAAGACGAATGCGGCAGAGTGGAGGACGACTGCATCGGAGGTGGGGGCAACTTCCTGCGTCTTCTCCAGGCATCTCCGCCGTAGAAGGAATATTTGGGGCCGTGCGATTGGTCGTCGTAGGCGATGGAGGAGGTACGTCGAGCGAGAGGAGATTTTGTCATGAGAAAGTTTGATCGTGGCGAGGTGGGAGCGAATGCTGCGGAGATCGTTGGGAAGAGGAGGAGGAGACAGAACATTGATTGCTACGCATGCCTGGTCTATATTGATGTCATTGGGGTCAGAGATGACTACAATATAGTATTATTGAGCATTGATATATTGTATGCTCCGGAACTTGCTTGAATTGAGTCAGTGATGTGTTACAATCACGACATACACGTTGTGTGTGGAGATTCGACCGATTCGACGTGTTCTGCATACAATACGAACCTCTGTGAACGAACGCTGTGGAGACGCCGTGGTCAGCGGGGTTCGATGGGATGGATACCAAATAATCAAAATGTAGGCGCGCCTTCAAACGAGAAAAGTTCGTTTTCTTCGTTTTCCCATACTATCACAAGATGTGTTGATAATAAACGTAAAGGTATGGTACGGTACCATAGATTTGATACGAATCCCCCGAAGGCTCGTCGGCCTCCCATAGAAAATACAACACATCATGTTGTGCTCAAGGACCGACAGTATTGTACAACCCCCACAGGTGTCGCGTCTTGGCAATACTCGAAAATCAGCCCAAAAAAGTGATCTCGACAGCAACAGCACCCAACTGCAAACTCATCGACACGAGCCTTTTCTCATTTCGACGCTCTCTCGATCTCCACCAATCTCACGCAGCATCACTAAGAACAACAACATGAGTCAAACGACATCAACGCACAACAACTTCACAACAAACAATCATCCCCCGACTAAAATGTCCATCACAGCCCGCTTCCTAGTCTTTACAGGCCTGCCTCTCCTCTTTGGCGTTGCTGGACTCGGTGCATCCTACCTACAAACAAAAAGTGTACCAAATCACCAAATAGATTTTAATAGAGACTTTGTCGTACCGTGCGTATTAGTTATGGTGCTTGTTAGTGTCATTGGTTTCAAAACTGGGGGATTCAAGGTGCAGAATGAGACTGTTGGTGTGCAGGATCACCTTGTGAAGGATGGAAATCGCAATAAGAAGACAAAGAAGAAGAAGACGAAGGAGCAGTGACAAGAACATGATGCAGGAGAGGATCCAGGTTCTTTGGTGGGTAGGAATATGTGGCGTGACATTTGTATGGTTCTTAGTTGCCACAAGCTTGGAATTGGACAAAGATAGCAACAAGCATATTGAATGAAAGATGTAGTGCAAAGCAGCTTGGATGGCTAGCATAACGCAAACTTTACTTCAGCATCCAAAGGCTCTACTTGAGATTGAACTGTACAACCAGTTTGCCCAAGTTACGTCAATCTACCATTAAAGCATTCATCCGACTGTTTTATGTCATGCAATTACACTTTGTTAACAGAATCAAATTTGGAGTGTGTTATCCTTGCGAGGATATGTTGGGACAATAACATCATCACTGAAACACTGTCAAATGATGTTTCGTGTAAAACAGTCAGTTAACTCTTGACCCTTGTCAGGTGCATTCCTCATAGTGCACTTCATTGTTGATCGTTCACTGAAACTCTTCCATTTCTGTCCATCAACTCGTACGATGCATGATTGAAAATTATGTCTGGGGCTCTAGAGGCAAACGTCTAATGAGTAGGCATAATATCTTCTCGACTTCGCTGCCACATTTCCCTATCCCTCTTCTCATCTTCCAGCTTCCGCACCTCCGCCTGACGTTTTTCTTTAATTTTCATCAATGTCACATATTCATCGTTCTTTTCAAACAATTTGGCTCGGAGCAAGGATATTGTTCGGTCTCTTTCTGCAACAATCTTACGGAGTTGTTGTTTAAGCGACTCGCTTGTACTCTCTCCTTCTTCTTCGGTATTTCCTTGTGTGGTGGTATCCTCCTTTTTTGAATTCGCTGCATAATTTGTTTCGTCGACACCTTGTCCATCAACTTCGTCGTCCACGCCATCTTCCTCATCCTTGCTGTCTTTATTTTTCAATTTTTCCACGGCCTTTTTCTCGAGCAAGTCAATCTCACCCTGAACCCTCCTCAACCTTCTCTCCGTCTTTACGACCATCCACTTCTTATCCTCCTCCAACATCTTCTCCTGGTCCAATAACTCAATCTCCATTCGACTCCTCTCTCGAATCACTTCGTTCATTTCCTCACGCAAACTCTCCACCACCTCTTCCCCCTTATGCAGGACTACTTCTGTCTGTCCCCCCAAATGTTCTAGTTTGGCCGTGGCCTTGTTGAGCTGTTCTTGAAGCATCATGAGGTAGGCGCTGTCCTTGTTGGATGGGGCCGCATCCCGTATCAAGGCTGCAATTTCCTTGGCTGCCGCCACAGTCGTTTCCTTCTCAAAGCATTCAACTCTGGCCTTGAGTCCCTCGTTGGTACGCGTCCATAACTTGATGGCAATGTCGTGTCGATGCGTTGATTCTAGTTGCTGTCTGCGTAAGGCGGTGTGGTCTTTTTGCAATTGTCGGTATTGATCCTGAAGCGTGTGCAAGTCGTGTTGGAGTTTGGAGACGCGAGCGTCTCGTCGGTTGATTTGGTGTTCGAGCGTGCTCCTCTGGGCCATTTCAGCGTCGTCCTCGTATGGTTTGTGATTCTTGCCATGGTTGTCGTATTTGTCGCTGAAGGGTGGGGGATGAGATGCCAGACTGAGTAAGGCCGCGGCGGAGGCCCGGATGGACCCAGGTGATTTACTGGTGGGAGTGATGATGGTGTTATTGCTTCCTCTGACGGGCGACTCGGCTTCCGATCCGAATGATTCTGCTTTCCGAAATGGTGGGAGGAAGCTCGGCGACAAGAATCGCGATTGCTGCTGCTGTTGTTGTTGTGATGATGAATGGGGATGTGCTGGACTGTGTCCGTGCGATGGTGTGGGTGTAGTGGGTTCTCCTGCGATGGCACCTCGAAGTCTGTGAAACATGATGACTGGGTATTTTCTAGTTGTTCTTTTTCCTTGGTCAAATTCTGCTGTTTTGATGGACTGATGTACTATCTGAATTTATGACATCAACAAACTATGAATTAGAACATCGATGCTAATAATTGTACGAGCACGAGACAAAACGAAGATAGCATCAAGAACAAACAAGGGTTATATCGGATCTCCAACACATCAAGGCAAGAAATATAAAGATGAAGCGTCTAATCACCAAGAATGAGTAGGATATTATATTCAAGTACGATAATAATTTCAAGTATAAACGGCCCGCACACGTCTGTCTGCCACATTAGTCCCATTTATTATCTTAAAGAAAAAATAAGGGTCCTCTCGTGTCCATGTGCTGAATTCATCCAATAAATCCAGTCTAACTTTGCAAGTCTTTTCCGATGTCAGAGCAGCCAGGAGGAGTAACGCCACCAGAGAGAACGACGCGAGGACGAGCGAAATCCGTATATATCAATTACAATTTGCGGACGAAACCTCGCCGGCTACACAGCCTCTCCTGAGTGGAACAATGACTTACATCAATCCTAATTCCTTCTACCGGTCTGCTTGAATTCGCTTGCTGGTCCGTTAGCCACCTTGTGTCACCATGAACCACTAGGGCGGAATGTCCATCTTGGATCTCGGGGCAAGCAGAGGAATACAACACATACACCTCTAGAGAGAGTATTGTATTGTACCTTGAGGTCTGTGACCAACATTAGTATGGTACAAAACGGTGGTACGAGTATGAGTACTTTACCTCTACCGATATCTAAGCCCTACTGTACCTTTTCAGTTTAAAGAATTCTTCAAATACTGCAGGACATAACATTAATTTGAAAGCGTCGAAAGTAATAAGATTGTATCCAGAACTCCAATGATGTTACCTACAGTGTATGTGTAGAGGTAAAAGAGGGGCTGATCACTGATCACAGCGGAACAATTACCTCACATTGTGGTTGACTATGGTACCTCCCTAAACCATAACAGTGGAGCACAAAAATAGACAAAAATGAAGTTTTTTTATTCTCTTAGTTGAATTGGAAACTAAGAAAGATTTTCTTCTCCTTCTCCTTCTCCCCTCCTTCTTCACATCAGTTGTAACTCAAAAGACAACGTTTCTTGTACATACCATAGGAAAAATGGACATTTTTGACCCTGTTTTATCACAACGCTTTTTGATAAGAAGGGACCAAGGTTGTTGAGTAAAAATGGGGACAAATGTAGAAAGATTCGTTTTGGTCATCAAGACATCAGATTGTACCTAGGAATTAGGATATGATTTTTTGGCCATTTGGTACCATGGGTGAATCACAAGAAATCCATCAAAAAGAACTTATTCTGAATTCTTCATTTACCACAGAACACAAAGTATTGCTCTTCAGCGAATGTTGAGCTTGGGAAATTCTATGTATGTATTCTATGTGGAATTGTTCATGTACAGACGGATCAAAACAATTTTATACCATTCGTAATTGGAAAGAGCATGAAGGAAGCAAAACTCATCAACAGGCAGTTGCAAGGGAGCAAAAAAGGGAGAGTATTGAGGCAAAAATGCTTGCAGTAATGAAACTTTGACCAAAATAGAACAGAATTTTTGGCTCAGAGTTTAAAAACCAACATCTGTTATAACATTCCTTACAAAGAAGAAGACATGAAGTCAATTGTCCATGTCAGCTAGCAAGAATTTGTCTCGTACTTCTGTGTTAGCTTGCAACAAGTCATCTACTACCGCACCCATGCAGGTGTTGACTATTAGTACCTCACCACTGTCTTGACCTGATGCCATCCAAGGGATTGTCCCTAAATTCATTGATAAGGAATTTCAAATGAATTTGAAAGCACTCAACTAGAATGGTGCTCTGGATGGGACTGCCTGTTCCTGATTGGTTCGTATGGCCAATATAGTTTGTGATGTAGCATGTTTAGGTACTGTTGGTACAATGTATAGTGATACAATATACCAATGTGAGCTATGCTTTTCCATCTGTAGGAATACCAGGAAGCTTTACAAGATTAAGGAGCAGATTAAATGAAGGGGTTTCTATATTAGAACTGCTACAGAAATTGTTAATCATGTTCAATTGACACCAATTGATTATAGCTTCATGTGTGGATATATGAGAAAAGAAGCTAAATTGTTCAATCTGCATGGTATTAACCTGAAACATCACGTCAAGTTGCAAATGGAGTACTACAAGTCCATCCAAAGCAGCCCTGCAAAAGATAAAATTTGTTCCTGGTGGAAACGTCTCATCCAGTGGTAACTTCATTGAGCAATTTGCTGCGCTCTATAAGTCAAACATGCATGAGACACAGGACAGCTTAGTGACATTGCCTCTGAAGCATTGGTTACCAAAATGGCAGGCAAGAAGAATGCAATGTATGATGATAAAGAGCAAAATTTCTTGATTTCTTTGGCTACATCTGGGAATATGCATGTCTATGAGTTCATGTCAGACAATCTTGGCATGTGTTTGACTCATTGCCATGCTAGATATTGTACTGCAGCTTGCAGATCTCTACCTTTTGCCAGCCTCAAAGATCCAGATATCATTTCTATAATTGAGAACCATGTTAGTTAACAATGTTAGGGCCATCAGAGAAAAGTTTCAAAACAGTTACAAGCGGATTGCATTTTGTATAGGCATAGATGCAACAGTTCTGGTGAAAACATTTCAATATTCATCCCACCTAAATGCAATTATATGAGGGGTGTGTCCTAATCATTGCATGAGTGTTGATGGTAAATCAACTGATGAAGTGGACGTAATAGTGAAGGACTGTCTAGATAGTAAAATTTGGAACTATTGCTGATGAGGTACAGGTTACTGTTATCTCTTTTCAAGCCACCAGTGAGAATGTGTCCCATTCTTGTTTTGGAAGGACATTCTCAAACAGTCAATGCAAGCAATGACTTAGATAATGAATCATGAATTATGTCAACAGGTATCCCAGTTAGTGGAAAATTGTGTTGTCCTCAATCAATCTACTAATGGAGTCTCGTGTGAAGTGGATTGGAATAAGCAAACTTTATTGGACTTTTTGTCTGGGACTAGCAATGCTTGTGCACTTCCTGACCCAAATCACAACGCAAAACATGAATGGTATCCGCAAATTGGAGGTCATGTGCTGCTGTTATTTGTCATTATGCATTGACCCTTGGATTTTATTAGATGCTGGAGTTGCTCATGAGCTGATTAGACCACATGATTATGCATGTGATTCTATTATTCTGTGGCTTTTCTCTTATGACTCAGTGAAGAGAGTCATTCATAAGGACTCACCAAATGCTGTTAATGTTGGTGTTCTGAAGGTAACTATGGTAATGATGAGAATGAGGTTGTTTGCAGTAAATGCAAAGTCTGCATCTTGGAGAGTACGTGCAGTGATGAGCTACATATCCAAAATGTGGCTCCAATCATTTCAGACATCAAGGAACAAAGACAATCCACATAACATACTTCCAAACAAGAGAAACATGTTCTTAGAAACACTGTCATTGTTGTTTCTAGTTCCTAAGAGTGATGTGTCATAACCAAGGAGGATGACCTCTGAGGCCAACTAACGCACCTATGATTGATAGTTGCTGGCATGTCATTCAGAGTGATTTCAACCTAGGGCAGTTGGTCAGAATTGTTGTCAAATCTAAAATTTGTTCTGATGCTATTTTTATCAGTGGATTATTGACTGCAAGGAACAACTGTACTTTGAAAGGATATTTGTCAATATTTTGCAAGTTTGTCAATAATTTAAAATTTTCTGCAACAAAACAACCACTGGGTGGGCCGCTGTTAATGTAGATGAAAATGAGCAAGCAGTTGATCAGCTCTGGGATGAGGTTAAGTGAGTGATCAATGCTGTAAATTCTTGGATTGTACCATTTCTCAAAGTTTTTAGTATTGAAGAAGGGGATGGTCTTACTTTCTTGGCAAAAGCAATACTCAATAACCCTGGAGACATGTCTGCTTTTGTTGTTAACTACTTCAAGCCACCTCCTAAGGACAATAGAGACTCATCTCATGCTTCTGCTGCAGATCATAATCAGAATGATGATGGCAGTTATTCCAATGATGAGGAAGACATAGATGCACAAATGGGGATCAAAAAGGATGACAGTGTGATTATCACATTAAAATAACTTTTCTGGAACAATCCACAGGTTATAGGTAAGTTGGAGCCTGATGGTGATCCAGAATTAGATTATGATCCTGATTCAGGTCTTGAGGAAATTTCATTGGATCAGTTGCATGAGAGGAATTACTTTGGTGATTTTGTAAGCAAGGGTGATTGCATCTTATCAGCAATTAAAGAGATGTTAGGCAGTACTTGTCCTGATGATGTTAGGAAGTTTTGTCTAAAGGTGATGGATCTTTTCAATCTAGGTAGGTTAGGGGGTTCATTGCATTTTCATTCAAAACAAAAGTATTTTCAACAAAAATGAATGGGTTCAAAGCTCCAAAAAAATGCGAAGCAAGTACATGATGGAGATCAAGGGGATGAGTATCAGGAAGAGGAAGTCTGCATTGAGAGCAATACATTAATTCAATTGCACTGTATAAGAGGAGAAACTGTCACAGTGAGAACTACAGGGTATTGTGTCCTTTTGTAAAATATTACAATAAATTGTACATCTGTGTGCATTCAAAAAAGTACTTGGAATAAGGAGCTAAAACATATTAATCTTTTATGAGGATGATGAAAAATAAGGTTCCTCTTACGAGGAAGTAGAACTGGAGAAGGACAGGGGTTGTGGTCCTAGTAACATGACTCAAGGGACTCAGGCCAATAATATGTCCTTATTCAGGACATTAGACTTATTCCTAAAAAATTCATTTTACTTTAAAAACAATAGAAATATCCACAATGACTGGTGGGACTGATTGGCCAGTCCAATCAATCTGATCAAACTCAAAGCAGCCCTGGCAAGATACCTGGCTAGTTCAATCAATCTTAGCATGATTGATTGAGAATGCTGTTTGTTCAATCAGCAGCCCTTGGAGCTCTGATTCAAACAACTAATCGATTATCATGTAAATTACATGATAAAATTGAGAGAACTAATATTCTGTAGTTCTCAGTTTCAACCATTTCAATAGCTCATACTTTTAAGTTCCAATCATCGAGCAACTACTTGTTTATTCTTGCTTATCTAACACTACATTTTTCTTAAGATTTGGCTTAGGTCACTATTGTACAATAGACAAACGCAAAATTTTTCCTTTTTTCACAACCATACATTTTTAACTTCTCCCATCAAAGGACAGATGTCATTCTCAGTCAACCAACAGACCATTGCTATGAAAACTTTTTGCCAGCAGAGTACTACAATGGCTGTGCATCACTGTGCCAACAATTTTTTTCTTTGACCTCCAAGAAGCTCCTATAAGAAGTTATTTCTCAGGTTTGATCTGGGAGAAGCTCTTTGAAGGATGTCTCCCGCCAAGTTGATTCCCAAAGGGCTCAAGATGGTGGAGTGTGAGTGAGGCATGGGAATAAAGAATTCCTCTATGTGCTACAACCCTGAGCAAGATCCCACACAGAATGCTCTCAAGAAGTTAAAAAAGACCATCTACTTCAAGTTGACTCTCCCAAATACTGAGAATGAGCTCAAGGTGGCAACATGGGTGTCCAGCACCACCGAGCAGTT
>JALLPC010000562.1:0-12501 GCA_036940045.1 Stephanocyclus meneghinianus | reverse complement strand
ACAGAACATCGGAACGTGGTTCTGGTCTGATTGGCAGTAATTTCCGACAGAATTCGGAATTCTGCTGAGTTCCGACCAGAATTCTAAACTTAGCTGATACTGGCACTTATTGTACCTCCACCGTCAAGGTTTTGTTGGGGGAGGGTCCGTGGGTCAATTTTCTCTTCTGACCGAACTGAAGGTGCCCACGCACACGTCACTACCTCTCTACCTGCCCCGTCTCCCAGCCCAACTCCACGCATTATCTCTCTCCCTTTCATACCACCTTATTAGCACTTTATTCCCAGTTCTCCGCTGATCCGGAAAGCTCTACACCAACGGAACACCCTTGCAACCATGGCGGCCCAAACACCCGAGAAAGAATACACTATGGAGGAAGTGGCCAAGCACAACAAGGCAAATGATTGCTGGCTTGTGATTGGAAACGCGAACACAGGTCAGTCTTCGTAATCTTGTTTTTCATCATTCCAGATTCGTTCTGCGGTTACTCGACAGCTAAGTTCATTTCATGCGCGTGTGTGTTTGTGTTGGTGGTTCTGGCTTTGGTGTGGTGCTTGGGTGGGATGGGGAGTCAGCTTTGTATTTTCGGGTTGAATGCGCTGGATGCAATACCATCGCAATTCCACATGATACTGTTTGAAACTCTCATTTGGACGTTGGTCATCGCGCGTGCATGTAACTTCAATCTCTTCTCATCTCTTGTTAGGCGGGCCCAAGGTCTACGATGTATCGTCGTATTTGGATGATCATCCTGGAGGTGCCGAAGTCATGCTCGATGTTTCGGGGCAAGATGCCGATGAATTCTTCGAGGATATCGGTCACTCCAACGATGCCAGGGCAGAGTTGGCCAAACATTGCATTGGTGTTTTGAAGTTGAGTGAAGCGGAGCTCGAGAAGAGGAGACTTGAGGCAGAAAAGAAGAAGGGTGGCGGTGGAGGAGGCAGTATGGGTCTGATCGCAGTAATTGGTGTTGTAGTTGCTGTGGGGTATTTTTATTACAAGAATAACTTGGCTTGAGGTTTTCTGAAACTCAATACGCTGGCTGAGGCGCAGTTCTTGTGTGGCTCTTTTTGTGGTTGCCCATGTAGCAGTGAATAGCATAACAATAGCATTCAATGCCGTCACCCTTATCTGTTCCTCCCCCCCTACTATCCTCTCGGCTTAAGGTCAATACACCAGACCTGCAGTGATAAATTGTTTGCAGCGATTACATATTAAGTAAGAGAGGAAAGGCAAGAACTAACTATGAAAACAGACTCTAATGTCACGACTATACCAACTCCGATACAAACTTTCTGTCTCCCGATGCCTTCGCGCCTTCTATGACAAGGTCCTCTTCGTCCACATCAACTTCAGATTGCCCTTCTTCCTCTGCTCCGATTTCGTCATCATCGTAAAATGCGCAACTAGTGCTATCTGACTCATTTTGCCGACTTGCCATTTCAACACTTTTTGATTTTCCGTCAATCTCAGAATACTCTCCCTCGTCATCTTCGTCTACTGTCTCTCCAACAATGTAACCAGAATCAGTGTACTCGTCAAACTTCTTCCCCATAAAGTTAGCATTCCAAATCAAAAAGCTTGCCACACACATTCCAACAAGGCTGCCCTTGTCAACCAGCTCTGTTGCAGAGTGTGAAAAGGCATTGGTCACAACAGAACCCAGAGCTTTGCTACCACGTGCACCAAAGATATCAATCCAACTTTTTGCTTTGTATTTCACGTTGGAGCTAGTGGGCTGATAGAGCATCTCTTTTGTTGGATTGTTCAGAGCGTATGAGTTTGCCTTGAGAATCATCATTGCTGCAAATACAACGTCCAAGGTTGGATATAGTCGAACAGTGATGATGACGAGGAGACAAATCGAAGGGAAGAGGAGAAGGGTAGTTCGCAAGCCGAGGTATCGAATCACAGCAGACGTTCCAAAGAAGGAGAGCAGGAAGCTCAACATATTCGTTGCCTGTCCAAACAGTCCCATAAAAGTGGTGAACGATTTAAGAGCCTCAGTGGACATGCCAGCGGGTGAATTTGTCTCCACATTCCAACAAGCCATGGGCTCCCCGGTTTCTTCATCAAATGGAAGGCAGGGAAACTCCTCCGAGAATCGTTCTCTTGCAAGTACTTTCATTGTAAAGTCCACAATTGTGACTTCCACCATAAAGAGACATGATATGGCAAAGATACCCTTCACATAATTGTACTTCATGAATAAATGTATGCCCTCCAAGATCCCGGCTTTAGCTTTTGGCTTTTTGGCATCCTCCTCCTTCTCCACCACAACATCATCGATTTTAGGGGATTCATCAGCGACGCCAAACATTTTCACATATATCCACATGGTGACCTGAAGACTTAACATGCAAAACGCACCAACTAAGTAGCAGACGGGGATTCCGAGCGAGTGTCCAAACTGATTTACAAAGGTAGGTCCCAAAATAGACCCAAGCTGAGCAGTGGCAACCATCATTCCGTAAGAACGTTTCGCCTGCTTCAAGTTAAAATTGGAATTGGCAAAACTCCAAAACAAGGACACCATGACACTTCCGAAGGATTCGATGCCACAATAGGACACCCAGCCCAAAATTCGGGTGGGGTCTTCTGTCTGATTGGCCAAACCAATGGTGGGATGGTTCAAAAGATAGGCGATGCCGACGAAGAGGACACCGTAAAAAGTTCCAAAAACGTAGAAAAGCTGAAAAGGCACATGCAACCGAGGGCGTGAGATGAATTGTCAGCGCAATGCAAACAAGTAATGGTTGCCAAAGCCCCAAACCTACCTGCTCCTTCCTAAAACCAGACTCCTCATCCAACAAATGGTTATACACCGCCACTACCCCCAAAACAACAAACACACTCAACATCTTGGCCTTGGGAATGGACGAAACCCCACAGAGTGCCGTCAAGACAGGATCCTTCAACGATCGCAAAAGCCAATATCCCCCAATCATGACAAACAAGGTCGACGACAACACCATGGTTCGAACAAAGTCATCCCATGGAAAAGTGTCACCGTACACCCTACGATGAACACTCTTGGCGCAATTGCGAGTGGAGTAATAAAGTCTCTGGAGGCAGAGCAGGAAAGAGCCGAGGGGGGCGGGTAAGTCGGCCACATCTTCCGAGCGGAGTACGTGGTGGTTTCGTAGCGGTGCTTCGATAAATTCGTCGTCGTCGACGTCCTCTTCATCATCGTCGTCGTCGTTAGTGCGGCCTTGAGCTTCATCCAATTCCTCCTGGTCGTAAATGCTTTCTTCTCCCGTCTTTGTTTTCTTAGCCTTTTTCTTTTTGACCAATGATAGTTTGGAATCGGATCCCTTGGCAGAAGTCTTCTTTGGGGGCGGCTTGGAGACGGAGGTGCCCATTTTGTGCCATGATTCGATGGGGCCATTTTCGGTGTTTTCGACGGAAGCGGCTAGGCGACGCGCCTATTCGCGGATAGAGAAATCATCATCTCTTGAGCATCAGAGTGAATCATGTGAACTTTCAAAAGATTATTGATGATAGAACTTACCTCCTCTGATCTCATGGGGAAAGGGTCGTGATCGGGCATAGTTGGATACAGATGAAAAGACGACGAGAACTTTAATTATCGCGATGTTTACTGATGCTGTTTGAGGTAGATTGCGGTGGCATTGCATGCCAGATCATGGTCCACACTTCAGGCAACACAAATCACAACTTGGCACAATAACATTGTACCTTCTACCATCCTACCATATCACAGTATATCATTTTGTACCGAGCGGGGCGAAAAGCATTGGGCGGGAGGAGACGACGTAATATAAATATCAACAGTACCATATTGTAGCCGTTGGAATGCCATTTCGCATGGATACGCACTGAAATTGACGGTTTTTAGGACATTGGTGCGACTTGAGTAAATTATTATAGCCTATCCTTTAATTAGTATAGAGTTGACTTCAAGAAGGGATGGATTTAATTTTATGTCGTAACTATTCTCTATACACTCCGCTGGCCGAATCTTTTTGGGCTGGTACCGTACACGGGTTCGGAAGGGGTTCGGGTATCAACTGAAAATCCCGTGGTGTTTTACTTTTGGATTTTGTGCCTCCACGTGGATCATGCCTGTTGGACGTGCGCAACCCAACACACGAATGAAAAACATGATTATGACCGTCAATCTCCGTCAATCACATCATTGGGCATCATCGCGTCTCTCTCGGATCGCGAATACCGTACAAGGTACATTTACAATACACGATACTATAAACAGCGAGGAGAGGCAAAGGCAACAACACCGCTACCATACAGGACACCAACAAAACCGCTCCATAGCGTCAACCAACCAACCGTTCACCATGTCGACCGAAGAATCCAAACCAAAGTTCGCCACTCACCCCGAATGGCCCATGGACAAAGTCCGCTCGACGTTCATCTCCTTCTTCGAAAAACAGCACAACCACACCTTCTGGCGTTCCTCCCCCTGCGTCCCCCACGATGACCCCACGCTCCTCTTCACCAACGCAGGCATGAACCAATTCAAGCCTCTTTTCTTGGGGACGGCCGATCCGGCGTTGAAGATTTCAAATTTGAAGAGGGCAGTGAATAGTCAAAAGTGCATTCGTGCAGGGGGAAAGCATAACGATTTAGATGATGTGGGGAAGGATGTGTACCATCATACCTTCTTCGAGGTGCGCTCTTTGTTGTGTTTTTCTTTTTTCTGTTGAGCAAAGAATCGTATAGTTTTTTACCACCCATGGAATCTGATTCACCCAATGTTATGATTCATGATCTGTAGATGCTTGGCAACTGGTCCTTCGGCGACTACTTCAAAAAAGAAGCCATCACCATGGCATGGAAGTGTCTCACCGAAGAATTCAAACTAGATCCCAACCGTCTCTATGCCACCTACTTTGCCGGAGATGAGACCACTCCCTGCGATGACGAAGCACGGGAGATTTGGTTGCAATTCTTGCCTGCCGATAGGGTTCTGCCTTTTGGTGCAAAGGACAACTTTTGGGAGATGGGAGCCACGGGGCCTTGTGGACCTTGTACCGTGAGTCAATTGACATTGGTCCGTCCTCAATAGACACAATGATTAGCCCCGTTCTTACGTCGATCATCGTGATCACATACAATTTTCAATCAACAGGAAATCCATTACGATCGCATCGGCGACCGTGACGCATCCAAACTAGTCAACGCCGACCTACCCGACGTTATCGAAATCTGGAACAACGTCTTCATCCAATTCAACCGCGAAGCGGATGGCTCTCTCCGCCCTCTTCCCGCGCAACATGTCGATACAGGGATGGGATTCGAACGTCTCACGTCCATTTTGCAGGGGGTCGATTCCAATTACGATACCGATATTTTTATTCCCTTGTTTGATGCCATTCAAAAGATTACGGGTGCGAGGCCGTACGACGGGAAGATTGGGGCGGAAGATCCAGAGTTTATTGACATGGCGTATAGGGTGGTTGCGGATCATGTGAGGACGCTGTCGTTTGCGATTGCCGATGGCGCTGTGCCGTCGAATGATGGGAGGGGGTATGTGTTGAGGAGAGTGTTGCGACGTGCTGTCAGGTATGGGAGGCAGAATCTGAATGCCGAGTTGGGATTCTTTGCACAGCTTGTCAAAACTTTGGTGGAGCTTATGGGCGACACATTTCCGGAATTGAGAGAGAAAGAGGAGTATGTAACCAGTATCATTCGCGAAGAGGAAGAATCATTTTCGAAGACGGTAGATAAGGGCATCGTCGAGTTCAAGAAAAGGTGTGAAGCCATGGGCGATGTCCAAGTATTTTCTGCGGATGATGCGCACTTCTTGTACACGTCGATGGGNACTTCTTGTACACGTCGATGGGATTTCCTGTTGATTTGACCGAGCTCATGTGTGAAGAACGCGGTTTGTCGTTGGATATGGCAGGCTTTGAGGCAAAAATGAAGGAGGAACAGGAGCTCAGCAGTGCTGCTCATTTGAAGAAAATGTCTGCTGGAAGTGGAAAGGATATGCGCCTGGTTGCCGAACAAACGTCGCATTTAGTGGGACAAGGTGTGGATGCTACAAACGACGATGCTAAATATGTTTGGAACGAAGATTTGGAGGGATGCATGATCAAAGCATTGTTTATTGGGCGTAACGAAACCGAAGATGGTATTGGCTTTGTTGATACTGTCTCGAAGGAAAATGGTGCCATTGGAATTGTTCTCGATAAGACAAGTTTTTATGGAGAATCTGGTGGTCAGACATTTGACACTGGGTCCATCAAAACCAGCTCGGGTGCTACAATCGAGATTAACGATGTCCAGATCTATGGAAGTTTCGTTTTGCATATTGGTGAAGTCACGGAAGGAAATGTGTCCGTTGGAGACTCTGCCACGTGCTGCGTTGACTATGTTCGCCGTGCGCCCATTGCTGCAAATCACACCATGACACATGTTCTTAACTTTGCTCTGAGAGACGTCCTCATTACAAAAGCAACATCAGATCAACACGGTGCAGCAGTAGACCAAAAAGGCTCACTCGTCGATGAGAATAAGCTACGTTTTGACTTCTCGTGGAGTGGTCCTCTCACACCGGAACAACTTAGTGCAGTGGAAGAGCTTTGTGTCAACCAAATCAATTCTAAAATCCCCGTTGATACCTATGTTGCACCACTGGATGGTGCTCAAAAGATTTCATCGCTTCGTGCTGTATTTGGAGAAGTGTACCCAGATCCGGTTCGTGTTGTCGCAGTATCTCCCGTTCCGATCACTTCCATGCTAGGGAACCCCCAAGACTCTCAGTGGAACTCCTACAGTGTTGAATTTTGCGGTGGGACCCACCTGAAAAACACATCTGAAGCTGAGGGATTCGTTCTTCTAAGTGAGGAAGGCATTGCGAAAGGTGTCCGACGTATCACTGGAGTGACCATGAAAGATGCTGCTATTGCCATCGCGACTGCTGCTGACATGGAAGCTAAGATTACAGGCGCCGGCAGCCTTGAGGGCCTTGAACTTGAGGCGCAGGTCAAGCTTCTAACAGTTGAACTGGAAAGTCTATCGATTTCCGCTTCAAAGAAAATCCAACTTCGTGAAGTCTTGGGAACTTATGGCAAGCAAGTTGTTGCATGGAAGAAAGCTCATGCGGCCGAGCAGACCGCCAAGGTTTGCGAAGAAGTTATCGAAGCCGCCAACTCTACAGAAGACAACAAGGTTGTTGTCAGGTGTGATTTTGGAATTGATGGGAAGGTTGCTAAGTCTGTCACGGCTGCATACGGGAAGAAAATCAAGGACAAGGCCCTATTCTTGGTGACTGCCGACGAGGATTCAGACCGTTTCATGGTCATTGCGTTCGCCCCTAAGGAAATGAGTGATATCGACTGTAAGGCCTGGGTGACGGCTGCTACGGAGGGAACAGACGGGAAGGGGGGTGGAAAGAAGGACTCTGCCCAGTTCACTGTTCCCGGTGTAGGTTCCATTGAAGCTGTGCTAGAAAAGGCCCGATCTTTTTAATATCTTCGGCAAGTTGAGTTACTGCTGAAGAGAGGTGTAGGCTTGAATTAATTCTTATTTAGTCAACATTAGCTTGTCACAAACTTCAAAATGTATGACATGATCAAGGGCAACGAGTCGTCCGGAAGAAAGCGGTGATCTGTTGAAACCAGAGTTTGATGAGAGTATTTATAACAATAGTGCATCTAAGAGTGTTACATGGAGACTAAGAGTTCCTTCAGAATTTTACTACATTGTCATAGTGTAATTGCTTCCCTACAGTTTTAGTGCCGTCTAACCCATCCATGAAGTAGTTCTAAATCCCTTGCCGGCATAGTCAGTGTTCTCGGCCCCGAGCTCTTCCTCAATACGCAGCAGTTGATTGTACTTGGCCAACCTCTCTGAACGGCAAGGAGCACCAGTCTTGATCTGACCAGTGCAAAGGCCAACAGCAAGATCAGCGATATAGGTGTCCTCCGTTTCTCCACTGCGATGGCTCGTCATCACACCCCATCCTGCCTGCTTAGACTTTTTGACAGCATCGATAGATTCTGAAATAGAACCAATTTGGTTAACCTTGAGCAGCAAACACGTGCAAGCCTTTTCATTGATGGCGCGGTCAATCTTCTCAATATTGGTCACTGTTAGATCATCCCCGACAACCTGGAATGCCTTGCCGTTCTTTTCAGTAAATTTAGACCAGTTTTCCCAATCATCCTCATCAAAGGGATCTTCAATAGTAACAATCGGGTAGTCAGCAGCAAGGCTTTGATAGAGGTCACCAAGTTCTTGCCCCGAAATAATATTTCCATCATATTTGAAGTCCAGGTCGTACTTGTCCTCACCCTTCACACGGAACTCTGAAGCAGCAACATCCAAACCAATAGAACACTTATCTTCGTATCCTGCCTTCTTCAATGCCTCCATGATGAGTTCGCAACCCTCACGGTTGTCACATGGTGGAGCGAAGCCACCTTCATCACCAATCAAAGTAGCATCTCCACCGAACTTGGCTTTGATGATCTTGCCAAGGGTGTGATAAACTTCACATCCAATTTGCATAGCCTCCGCGAAACTAGTGGCTCCGGTGGGGATGACGAAGTACTCTTGGAAAGCCAGCTTGTTGCCCGCATGGCTGCCACCGTTGATGACGTTGAAGCAAGGGACGGGCATGGTATACCTCTCGTTGTCGTTTCCGGCGAGTTTGGCGAAATGGGCGTAGAGAGGAAGTTTATTAGCAGCAGCTCCAGCCTTGGCACATGCGAGAGAAACACCAAGGATAGCTTCAATGATCCAAGTTCATAATATAAAATATCTCGTGATGAGACCATGTGCCGCACAAACGGAATCACAGTTCACAGCATATGAGTACACACCGTTGGCGCCCATATTGGACTTGTTCTTTGTTCCATCAATCTCAATCATCTTATTGTCCACTGCCCTCTGATCCGCAGGATCCATACCCAACACGGCCGGTCCCAAAATATCATTTACGTTCCCCACGGCCTTCAAAACTCCCTTTCCGAGGTAGCGGCTTCCCCCGTCACGGAGTTCGCATGCCTCGTAGGCACCTGTAGACGCACCGGACGGGACAGAAGCCACGAATTTTCCATCTTCGGTGCAGAGTTCGACCTGAATGAAGATTCAAAAGGGTTCGTCAGATTGTGAAGATTGACAAGATAATTTTCTTGCAAGTTCGGTTACAAACTCTTTCTGCGCGGTCAATTCCAATTGAAGAGTGACACAAACTTAGACGTACCTCAACAGTGGGATTACCACGAGAATCCAAAATTTCACGAGCCTTGACGCTTGAAATTTTCGCCATGTTCAATTGAGTGAAAACGCGTTGGTTTCTTGCAGAGGGGGTAGTGAAACCAGAAGTTTGTCCTTATATGACATGCAATGGGTACTCGTTAGGGGCATGTAAAAATATCAGCGTCGCGGTAAACAATCCCCCATAACACCAAACAAAATATTTCCTCACCGACTGCAAGAGCAACAAGGAAAGCGCTGAGGTTAAACTTCGCCATCGTTTACTGGGAAATAATAATATGAAAGGGTTGCGAGACACACAAATCCAAATCTTGGATCAAGAGTAATCTACGCTACTTATGTCAAGATTTGCGTCGTGGGAGGTCCAAGTGGATGTCGAGCCGATGTGAATGATGTAAGCGTCCGTCGTTGCACAGACGGAGAGTGATGGATTTTACCTTGAAATGAAGAACGTTTAGTTCGTATCTTTTTGTTGGAAAACAAGAAATAAACACACGAGCATATCTAAGAATCCAAAAATAACTCCCATCATTATCAGTAAAATAGATTCCATAGGAAACAAAAGATACCTCGTCTCATTCCTACGTTTAAAATATACCAGAATGTCTCGTGATGACACTTTGACGTAAAGATTCTCCCGCGCCGATGTGATGGATCTCTACGTTCCACTCTCATGACCATCATCGGGAAAACGCGTGTATCCATAGAGGGTTTGTCGATCCGTCATCATCGTCCGATATTCTTGCATTTGAAGGAAGTTTGAAGCCACTCCAATCACGCTGAAACCGCAAACCGCGAAAGTTCAGTCTCCCTTCACTGATTAAAAATAAATTTAGAACCAACTTGCGCACCACACACCGCCCTTGATATCATAGTTCTCCTCAGTGCACCAGTCATGAAGTCCTCGTTTATCTTCTATTTGGGTGAGCGTGCCTGCATCACGACATCTTTCGTGTTATGCTTAAACAATATTATGCTCTCTCGATCTTCTGCGAGATGATTCTTGCGATCTAACACGTTCCGTATCACGACATCTGCCATTTTACCCACCTAAGCATCCATCGGTGGATCCTCTGCATTCGCACCAATCTCCACTCTCCCACGACACGCATCAGTGCGCCCGTCATCCACCACCGAACTCGACGCTCACAAACTCGTCCTCGTCCGTCATGGCGAATCTACCTGGAATGATCTCAACATTTTCACCGGATGGGCAGACGCTGATTTGAATGAGAAGGGAAAGGGGGAGGCTTTGGCGGGAGGGAAACTTTTGAAAGAGGCGGGGTTTACCTTTGATATAGCTTATACGAGTGTGTTGAAAAGGGCAATAAAGACTTTGTGGATTATTTTGGAGGAGCTCGATTTGATGTACATTCCTATTGTAAGTTCATGATTTGACCCTATTCTATTTCTCGTTGTCGATATATCTGTTTGGTTGTGTGTTGGGCTGGACGATCTGCATTTTTATTATTGGGCGATTACTTTGCTTTTTCCCGTTTCTTCTACGTGTCACTAATTTTCTGCGTCTTTTACTGGAATTGTTAAGGTGAACACCTGGCGCCTTAACGAACGTCATTATGGTGGACTGCAAGGGCTAAATAAGCAGGAGACCGTAGACGAGTACGGCAAAGAGCAAGTACTCATTTGGCGACGTAGTTACGATATTCCACCGCCTGAACTCGACGAATCTAGTGAATACTACCCCGGAAATGATCCCCGTTATGCCAATGTTGATAAAGCCGACTTGCCCAAAACTGAAAGCCTGAAACTCACCGAAGAAAGGTTCATGCCTGTTTGGGAAAATGAAATTGCACCAGCAATCAAGTCTGGAAAGAAAGTTTTGATTGCTGCCCACGGTAACACTCTCCGTGCCCTTGTGAAGCATTTGGATAACATTTCCGCTGATGTGATTGCGGAGTTGAATATCCCAACTGGTGTGCCGCTTGTATATGAATTGGATGATGATCTGAATGTTATTCCGAACGAGAATGGGATTGCTCCTTTGCGAGGGATGTACTTAGGTGATTTGGATGATATTCGTGCAAGAATTGGAGCGGTGATGGCTCAGACCAAGTAAGCTCGTCTTTACTGTCAGCGGTACGTTACCTCTTTCGTCGTCATGGTAATGCATAGAGTAATCAAACAGTAAATCTTTTGCACAGTAGCAGCTGTGAGTAACCGTGACCTCTTAACTTCTTTATCTAGTCTCCCCTTCTCTGCATTTCAGAGACCACACTAAAGCCGTCTGGTCAATGAGGAAAAGGAAAACTTGAAAATATTGATGAAAAAGCAAAAATCCAAGGCCTCCCGTCTCTCCAACACATCATGACATACTCCCAACATTATCTACGACTGCAGTACGATAGTCCCACAAAAGTCCCTGGTCTTACCTACCGTATGGTGTGTGATACTGGTCCGATACAATACCTTCTGATACTACAGGGTATTGTACAGAACACGGCCATCTATGTGCTGCCATCACAACACATATTTGCGTCCTCGGTGCCAGCGAGGCGACATAATGATTAACAGAGAAAAGTCTCACCTCTTACTCCTTTGTATATTGCCATATTTTCATTTGTTGTTTGGCTTTGTTCCAGTAAGCATATTTCAACCGACCAAGACGACAACGAAACTTTATTCCATGCCCGATCCAAATCCACATTTCCAGGCTTCTTTCGTCTTGACTTCGGGAACAGTTGAGAGAGCCCTTGCGGCTGCTGAACAGCATGCATTGTCAAATGGATGGAAAGTTAGCATCGCAATATCAGACGCTGGTGGGGTACCGCTTCTCGTGAAGCGATGCGATGGAGCCTTCCCAGCCTCAGTCAAAGTAGCCATCGGAAAGGCGGAGACAGCAGCACAATTCTGCAAAAGCACAGCTCAATTGGAGTCCGCAGTGAATGTCATTGATGGCACTAGTCGAGCTGCATTGCTTTCTAGTCCATATCTTCTGATGCGTGGTGGGGTACCCATCTTCCTGAACGATATCTGCTGTGGTGCTGTGGGTGTTAGCGGGGTGAAGCCAGAGGAAGACGAACAAATTGCATTGACAGCTGTCAACTACATCACCTCATTGGTGTCAAAGTTGTAATGTACTATGTCATAGCCAATAATAGATTAAGGTAATATGCGTGTTGGTATGAGGAGCTGTCCTATTCGTCTTAGGACTAAATTAATATAACTGTAGTTGTTGACAATCGAATTGAGTAAATTGTGATCAATTTAATTGATTCGATATCCCCACCCCCAGCTACGGTGCAATATTTGCACCGCACACATTGGTCAAAA
>JALLPC010000561.1:0-14865 GCA_036940045.1 Stephanocyclus meneghinianus | reverse complement strand
GAAGCTTATGGGGTGTACCTAATTAAGGTGTATAATTGGCCTATGTCATCCCATCCATCATGATTTCATGGCTGACAGAGCTTCCCCACCCACTCTCCCACTGCTCCCATTGCCAACCATCCCCAACAATGAAGAGTCACACTCAGGAAGTGTATTTTTATTGTTTTATTGATTTATTTACATGCATGGCTGATGGTGTTTCCCCACCAGATTTCTCCCTCCCAATCTTGCAGTCCACATCTGCTGATGATGATCTAACATAAGTAAGATATCTGTTTATTGATTTATATATTAATATATTCCCCACTGACTCTCCCACCACTCCCATCAATGGCAATGATGATTCTTCCACAAACAAGCATATTTTTGTTGTTTTCTTAATTTTTGCATTTGTTGTGCAAAAGCAAAGACACATCATCATCATTTCGAGGGGTGAGGGTGTATTTCCTTCCAATTCACCCTCACCAACCACAGCTACCGCAGAGGTAACAACAACAGAAAAATATAAGCCCCCTCCCCATACTTCAATCTGGGATGACTTCTAGTGCTAGCAGAACCCAGAGGCCTTTTGGCAGTGATTCTGCTGCAACAAGAATCATTAGCCAAAACTTGCCACGAAGGCTGCTGCTCATTTTGCCAAGATCCCCAAGACTGGCATTGCATTTTGTCCTGACATAATTCATGCTGATGATTTGATGCACTACAAGAACTTGTTCAATTTGATTGTTGGCATGGCAAATGTGCACAAGCATGGACTGACTGATTTTGTTGTCCATAGTGCTTCACAGCAGGATTCAGCTGTTTTTCTATGTTTGAGAAAAAATAAAGCCTCTTATGTTTGGTCTTAGATGTCTTGATTTAAAATCCTCTTTCAGCTTGGTAACTTCATCATCCCCAAGAGGCCTAAACATTGCAACCAGTCTTGAATTCATGTGCTTGTCAAGAGAATGCACCAGGCAGACATCAAGACAGCCATCAATGCACATTTAAAGATAGCTATCCCTGACTTGATGCGCTGAGAGTACCAGCCTGACAATGTTGCAGATCCCCCAAGGTTCCAACTTGTCTTGCAGCATGCAAGATATATTGAAAGCTCCTCCAAATGTCAAGCCACAAGAAAACTGGGGGTGAGCTCTCAGACATAAACTACGAGAACTGCATTAGGACCAATGAAGTGATGCTTGTGGCTGATGCCCCCACCATTGGCCTGTCCTGGCAACTGATGGGGCAACAATTTCAAGAATGCTTCTCATTGACACCCTTGCCATGTGTTCTAACATCCCCCCTACTAATGTGAGCCAAGTATCTACATATCCCTCATGTAGGTAAAGCCCAAAAATATCCCCAAATAGAATTAAATCCCACTTGTCATGGACCCCCATTGATGAAAAATTTACGAACCTGTAAAAGGTCCATTTTACAGAGATCCAAATCTTCAAAAAGCTTTGATCTTGTCGAAACATACAAGAACTGTGATGAAACCTACACATGATATTTAAATTGTTCAAAAAGATCATACTGGGGTTGTTCAGACTTTACACAAACCCTCATTATTTCTTTAGTACAAAATACTAGACTTGTACAGAAACTTGCATGCTTATCATGTAGTTTATATGATACAAACAGGAGAACTAAAACTAATTAGTCCTCAGTTTCAATGAGTAACATAGCTCATTAAAATAAACCAATCATCTGGAAAACACCTGTCTTTTTCCTAGATCAAACTTCCACCAGAAAATGGCTTATGGTACTATCATACAATAGCATTTGACCTAGTAGTTTTACTTACAAGCCAAGACCTTACAAACAAACCCAGACACATCACGAGGACACTGTCCCAGCTGACATGGGTAAACTCAGCAGAGTTCACAATTGCTAGCGTATAATTGCATGCCAATAAAAAGACCACAAAGTGATGCATGCATGAACACATGGCAAATAAATAATTAGTATCACAAAGTGCATGTTAGCAAACAAAAAAAACCACTAAGTTACACATACATGCACACATGGCAAATTGATTAGTAGCACATAAGTGTACACTAATAAAAAGGACCACTAAATGATGCTTCAATTTGCATGCCACACATTAACTCAAGCACATTTTATACACTACCACAGCTTGATATCGCCCTTAATTTTTTTCTCATGAGCAATATGTGAAATGCAATTTTAATATGACAAAAACGTAAAAAAATAAATGTTCAAGTCTAAATCCATAATAACATGTTATTAACCAATATCACACAAACAAATGAAGTACCAAGGACAATACAATAACAACATGCATAACAGGTACAAAAAATAGTAACGTCTAGGGCCTAAATGACCCCAAAAATCTGTTCTATAGGCCAAAATGGCAAGAAAGTACAAAAAATAGTAACGTCTAGGGCCTAAATGACCCCAAAAATCTTTTCTACAGCCGAAATTGGCAAGAAATCAATCATGTGACCCTCAAGTGGTGTCTCTAGCAAGAAAAAGACCGTGGGATTCAACTTGAAGGTTCCATACTGCAAGTAGGATTTAATTCCCAATTGAATCTTGCTTTTTCATGCCAATTCTAGTCCCACAGCAAATTTTGGCAGTGGGAGAAATAAACAACCATTGATCAGTCATAGGTTATTAGGACTAAATATCAAATCCAAAAGAGCATCGTAGTATTCAGATTGCACACAATAAATTTTTAATAATGCTTGGATACTCCCCAAGAGAAATTTAAAAAGATAACACAAGAGTCCTTTATCATGGGACAGCCCTTTGCAAACACCTGAGCACAGAATGACCCAAATACATGGGAGTGCAATGCAGCACAGCCCCTTTGATCAAAGAAATTGTGAAACAGCCTTTGCAATTGCAATCACATCAAAAGGACCATATGCACAAAACTAGACCCACATGATCAAGTCCACAATCAAAATCAATGAGCCTACCATATAAATGGGTAGGTTACTCACACAAAATGTCCACAATCTCACCAACATGTGACTATCACACCAATTTTTGGTGAGGAATAAAGCAAGTAAAATAAAGAATAAAAAAATACAAACCATAGATAGTACTGTAAAACTATCCTTTTCATCATGCCCGCTCTTGTTCCTGCCAGTTTATATTGGTAGTAGGAGGCTCTTTATCCTCTTGCCCACTCACTGCACACTTTTATGTCACCCCAACTATGGCAAACCTCCCCTCCTTTGCAAGGTTGATGGGCACTTCTAGTGATGAAAGATGTTGGATTTGTAATGGGGACATATTGCTTGGGCTTTTCCTAATGCTACCGCTGAAAGGAAATCACCTTGGTGGTATTCTGTGATGGTTGGGATAATTGGGAGCAACTGTGTGGAATGTCGTGGATTCATCTGGTGCTGTTTCTTTGCAGATGCAACAATCCACCAGAACTACCAATAAGTTAATTTTATGTACATTTTAACTACTTAAATTATTTATATAGTTTCTTTTATTATTATTGCATTGGCAGCAGTCTATGATGGCTGAGATGAATGAAAGTGGTTGTAGGGAAAGCCTTGAGTTCATCTGGTGACATTTCTTGGCAGAGGCAACAATCCATCAAATCTACTAATGAACTATTTTAAAGTAAGTTTTAATTACTTTTATTTTTTTATTTTTTATTTAGCTATTTTGTGAATGTCGAAAAATTCTTTAATGTTTTAAGAGTCAGCTCTTGTCAGGGAGCACAAAAACAGCATGAGTTTGCCCAGTGCCATTTCCTGCAGATACAACAATCAACAAAAGCAGCACAGGGTCCTTGCCAAAAGCAGAAAGTTACCACAACCAAGGTGGTGCTTATTGCAAGTGCACCCATTGTTTGTAGCAAATATACTGACAGTTGGAACAAGCCATTCCAGAGGCGGGAGTGGTGCAAACATATTCTTTATTAAAATGTATACGGTACTATGTAAGCCCACCAAAAAAGCAAGGTGATGTGTGGTGAGCAACACAGCAATTGGCCATAACTTTTGAACCACAACAAGTTACCAGGTGTCCAGCACATGGGCATGTTGGTCCTGCAATGGAGAATGTATTCATATGGAACTTATGTGGAGAAAACGGGTTTAAAGACCTGAAAAAATGTCCAGAAAATAGTTGAGATTTTGTAAAACACGATAATCTTGATGTAACCCTAAGCTGCCATAATATATGGTAATTTTAAGTGTGTGCTACAAGCACTCATGACAAGACTACTTCTTTCCAAGCTTTCAATCATCATGAAGAAGTTGTATGCACTTCACTTTTTTCATATTATTTCAAGATGGTTGATGATTATTGTTCTACTCTCTGGCTGTGAGAGTTTGAAAAATCTCAGCTAAAAAAACCATATTTCTCCGATCATTTTACATTTTACCAATTCAGCTGAAATACCCAACCCAATATTTCAAGAACAATTCCAAGTCACCATCACTTTTGTCCCAGTAACCAAAACATTTCTTACCTCATGCTGCCTTTTTTATTACAGTGAACAAGGCTTTTTTGTATTCCGAACGAACAAGCTATGAAATGTTTGCTCAATTGGTCATTCTTTCCTTCTGATGGGGCTTATCAGAGCATCCAGTCTTTCTAATGATTGTACTGCCCTTGTTTTGCTTGCAGTAGTCATGTGTACTGTGCATGGTATGTGCACCCCACATGCTTCTTGCAGTGGATGCAGTGATTTTTAGCTAGCACTTCTTTGCCTTATTGGGGATATGGGTTTCACATAAGCCCCTTTTTGTTTGTGACTGCTGGTGGGTATTATTTCAGCCTCAGTGCTACTGTAGATGTTCTCTAAGACCATGATGCCCATTCCTCACAAGAATGGAGTGCTTTGCAAGGTCATACTGTGCTTTCCACCTTGTTGAGAACATTTGCAGTAGATGAGTAACAAGGTCTGTGTCATCTAGGGGAAAAACCAAGACAAAATGTTTGCCTTGGGGCTGTTGAACAGGCAGAGCAATGTATCATTATAGCTATTTAGCTGTTCCACTTAGAAAAAAATTGAATAATCTGAAAACTTTCAGCCCTTTCAAGGCATTAGTGTCTTAATAATCAAGAACTTCTCCAGCATCATGATGAATTCTATGAGGAGGTGAAATGTCATGCACTCAAAAATGGGGCCCAATATAGTGGTCCTCATCTCATGGTGTACAAACCCCTTCAAGTCATCCAGTCAGGCTGCATTGGTCTGAACCTTGATGATCTTTTCTCATGGTTGATGTGCTTCATCAGTGATGTGGTTTCATGGTATATGGTTAGTTTAAGAGAGGATTTAGATGATGACATGAAATTATAAAATTAATCTAATTGAACCTAATTTCTAGTTGTTCCCATACTGGACTGAGGAGACATCCTCAGGAGCAGCATGCCCACACTGCAGCTCTGTCAGAGATATGCTTTGCTATCTGAAATAGAATGGAGGGAGACTACCATCAGCCACAGGTTTGGAGTGATGTGTTCCTCAGAAAAGATACAGAGGATGGACCATGCTACTGAAAGGTTGTAGTCTAGTTTGAGGCTACCATATGTACACACTTACACATACTGCATATAAGCCATCTTTACCACCTTCAACATGCACTTAGTTCTATATCAAAGGGGCTAATATACATTGTCAGGACATGACAAAACTTTCAAAGAGTTTGAAGCCTTCAGCCCTTCAACTTTCCCATTTGCAGCCTTGAGTGCTATTTTGTAGTCCACCTTCACAGTTGCAAGTGACATTTGTTTTGGGATTAATTGGAGTTAGTGTCTCCAGCTCTCTTTTGTTATTACCCTTCTTCTGCTTCTCAGATTTAAGTAGTTCAGCATTCGTGCTTGCAATATCTGCATTGAGTTGTTAAGCTTGAGAACACTCATGGCTTCCTTGAAGTTTGCTTCAAGCCCCAGCTGCTTACAAATATACAAGACAACGCAGACATGCAAAAGAAACTGCCTGGGGATCCAGGGCACCCATTTTTTCATTCTCAATTCATTCCTAATGTTCAGGAGACTCATTTGAAGTAGGTGGTATTAGTTGATTTTTTGAGGGCATCATGAATTGGTTTCCACTCAGGATTGTAATACATGGGGGCGACTTTACCTCCTTTGAGAACTTCTTTCATGAAAGGCATTCTCTCGAGGGCTTCACCAAGTCATGTTCCTAAGAATATATTGATAAGGAAAAAATCCATGATCTGGTAATGTCTTGTTTTCTGCAGGATTGCAGTTTATTTCTACCAATTGCCAGCGGGTCAGCTATTAACAATAGCTAAAAGAGGAGCATGAATCGTTGTATGTAGAGATTCTTTGTCTCAGCTTTTGTTTGATAGTGTCATGAGCCAAATAACTAGAAAATATGCTACATAGAAATGTTAAGGTGGTGAATGTTGTTGGATGGGTTGGAAAAATATCATCTGACCTATGTTAAAAAATGATGCATGCTTAGGATGTTAAACCAAACCAACTGTACTGCTGGATATTTCTTGAAAATAACTAGAAAAAATAAGTTATGTAATGCTGCTGTGTGGTGCTGTGCCAGTTGTTGCCAAATTGGTTTCGTAAGACTAAGAAGCTACAAAATGATATTTGATAATACCCAATTATCATGAACTCATCGTATAGTTTACATGATAATTGTTTTCTGTTGTATGTTTCCACAGGGTTCCTACAGGACTCTGAGCAGTTCTACACAAGTTTGGTATGTGATGTAATACTTATCATGCATCATTTTGGATATCTTCTGTGAAACATACCTTTTTGGACTAACTTAGCATCCATTTTTTGGTTCATCTATCTATCATCAATCACCAATTGGTCTAGTCATCATCCACAGCTCATCAACATAGTCCATGTGGATGACATGTCTAAGTTTCATTTTGACATTCATGTGTTTCATCCTTGCATGTGGTAGACAATCTTTTGTTAGGTCCAGGGTTTGAACCCCAACAATTCCACCAATATACTTTTCAAATCCAAGGTTTGAGTTGCAGTGTTGCTTATTTTTAGGCCTACAGCATCCTTGGCTTATGTCACTTGCCCCTAAAAATGGAGCATCAGGTGCCAGGGCAGACAAAAACCCTTCTGTCAGAGCAAAAATGTGTCTGTATGAGTGATGTCGCCAATGATTGGAGGAAGTAGAAAAGTATCTATGTAATGTGAGTGAAGCATAAGTATTTAATGAAGAATGGGGATGAAATGTTTTTACATTTAACAATGCATGATGTAATACATCTAATTCTAACATTGAAACATTCTGATTTTGTTCTAAATTGAACCCTGACTTCATTGATATGTACTGATGTGATTATTCAAGGATCACTGTCATATTTTCTGTTTTGCAGAGAATACCCCAGTTCTGGATCACCAATGTTGTAATCTCAATCTAAATATGTTCAGTTGCTATGAATAACCATTAAAATGTGCCTCCAATGAATTCACCACCCTTGTCATGTATACAGGGAAATGTGTGTGGGTAATGGAAATGCCAGCTGTGAAAGAATTTGTCTCATATGTGGCATTAGGTTTTGTTGTTGATCCTAATCAACTAGATACCGTGTCAATGCAAGTGAGCACATTTAATTCAACCTTTCTTTTTGAGCTTGACCATCCATCGGCCAATCCAGTCACTGCAACTCCTTCCCTAGGAGCTAATCAAATTTCTTGTTCAGGAAGTAGGTCATAACCTTTACCAAACAACTTGTATTGATGACAATGCTCCCACTTGAACTTATCAATAGTGTACCTGAACTTATTGTGATGATAATGCTGTTTTAGTGATTTATGTAAACCCTTTTCTTGAGTGTGTCCCATAGCCTGATGAAACCATTTCACAAGTTGCTCCAACTTTTGTTGAAGCAGGAAAATGCACCATTGTTAATCAGGACCTCAAATGTACATAGCAGATAATATCATCTAGATCTTCATCTGGAAATTTATTCCAGTAATGTTATGGGTACTTTACTTTTAGATCCAAAAGTAGTGGGTCTTGCTGCCACTGTCTGCAAATGTAGGCAAAGCTCAATAGGTTCTGTGGATCTAGGATCTCAGGCAGGTTGACGTAGCACTCAAGTATGTGATTGATGTCTTACGCAAGAGTTTCACAGTCAGTAAGACACACTTCATTGTCATCTTTATCTTCAGAAGCAACCGTTGGCTCTATGACTTTCTTTCCTCTTGTGATCTGAGATCTTTTGTGTCAAGTAATCCAAAATTGGTTACAACTTTCATGTTACTTGGTACTACCTCTAAGAAAGCAAATCCAATTTTTGTGCAAAGTACTGACTTGTTCCTCTGATGAAGCAAAATTAAATTTTAATCTGAAGTCTGAAGTAAAAGTAATGTCATAAATATTACCCCTAGTTAACCTGTTGATTGAGGTTTAGAAAGGGAAACCCTAACAAAGAAAATTGTTTTAAGTCAAGATTGCATCATCATCATCAAAAAAATCTGTTTTTATCTCATTCTCTCTTTCCTCTTTCTGTCACACTTACCACAAATATATGCATAAGTCTTACACTTCCAAAGTGTTAATGTCATGTTGATACATGTTATCAAAATATTGTGGAATCCTTGTTGGCATTTCCCAATTATTTTTCTCTACCCAAACAAACATCCACTTGCAACCAAAACAACCTCTTGCAAGATGGTACCATTTGCAACAAAGTATCAATTGCCATTTATGCCACCAAGGATCAACCTCATACTCTAACTTGTTAAGTTCATGACAACACTTCTTATGTTTGACAGTATTAGGACTTGGAGAGATGCCTTCCTGCAATCATTGATTTTTAAATGGACATCACAACATTCCTGGCAGACAGCATATTTGCATTGAAAATACTTTCAAATGCTTGATTGCAGCAGTAAAATAGTTTCATAGACCAACAGTTATGGTAGCACTATTTGTGTCATATTTTATTTCAGTCCACCCCTTCTCATGAACCTCTGTTTATTTTGACTTCAATAAGATTGAAAAAGGTAGAGTTTCAGAACTTTCATGATAAGATGACAATAAACAGAAATTTAGGCAACTTAGATCCCAGAAAAAAATACAACAGACATTGTGATGACAGAGAATCCACTCTTGTTTACAAACATGTCTTACTACATCTTCAGCATGCAGGTCATCTATGTAAAAACTAAGCAACAAACAAGATTGGATTGGATTTCAATCAGGCATTCTCCTTTTCACTGTACCTGCTCCACTTGACTCGTGTTCAGAAAATCAATCAAACCTTCAAAGATTTGATTATAGAAGTCATAAGACAAGCAGCCAAGTATGAATAACTCCCTTTTTCAATCATTCCTTCATCTGTTATAGTGTGATATTGATAGAATGTGATTGAATATTGTCACGAAAAATATTTTGCCACAAAAAAGTGTCACCTTCTCCTTGTATGTTTGTCATTTTCAAGCAATGTCATACAAGAAAGTTAATTACAATCTGGATGAATTAGTTCATAGAATAGATTTTTTTCTTCTCCCTAGTACTTTCTTTTCTTTGTCTTAAAAATTCATGACATGCATTGATTTAAAGTCTTATAGGAATGTGAGTGTTGCAATACAAAAATAAATTTCAATGAAATGGATTTTTAGAGTATCACCTGATCATTCTTTTTATTGACATATTAGTAAAAATGAAATCCCATTTATTAACGATTTCTTTCATGTACAAAAATGCAACAAAAAGAGTAAAATTCTTTTTCAAAGAATTCAAGGAGAAAACAAAGTAAGGCAAAACATACGGTCAATGTCCAATGTAATTTCATCTCACATCTCATTTGTTTTGACTGCTTTCAAAAAATGCACGAGTGAAAAATTTTCATGGAATGATAAGACAGAAAAAAATGTGAGTCTGACATTTTGATCATGTTCTCTTAATCATAACTACTCTGCCATGCTATAGAAAACAGCGTAAATAGGTCATAGGTCAATAATTATTTTCCCTGTGAGAATATCAACAATGTACAAGACTGCATGTTCTATGCCTTTTCCATCTAGAAAATTTGTTGATTAGAAAAAGAATATTAATCAACAAATTTAAAGAAATCAATTTTGCTTAGAAAGTTAAAATGCTCATACCTTCTTTGCCACCAATTCCTCTACAAGTTTTCTTTCCATGGTAATTTTGGTCATCAAGACAATTATCTTTTTTTTTGGTTGAGGCAGCGGGAATTAAATTGAATAAAAACATTGAAAAGCATCACAAACTAACTAACTTCTAGTCCTAAAAATGATTCAAATGTCTCCAATGCACTTTGTAAGTTCACATAGCCTGCCCACTTCACTAAACACTAAAATTGATCTGCATGATCATTTCTTTGAATACTCTTCAAGATATAAACTTACCAAGTATCACATTCAGGATGTTCTGAAATCTTTCCCACAGTACCAAACTTCATGGAATTATCTTTTATCATACAGATATACTTTCACAAGCAGGTACCTCTGCTACTAGATGTAACAAGTACAGGTGTCAACAAAAAGTGCAAATTTAATAGGACCACTCATAAAATCAAATCATCATACCTGTACTGGTTTCTTGTTGTTGATCATTGTGCGTGTTTGATCTACTCTTCTGATTAGCTTTGCAAGGTTCTGTGCATTCCAATGTGAGGTAATTGTTTTGTAACATGCCTTCTTGATATGCATTTGTGTTTACTATTTTTATCAATCCTTTAACACAAAATGAGCTCCCCTCTTGTCAATTCTGTTTTGTTGTCTTCTTTCATCTGATTAGAAAAAGATCTATAGTTAACTGTGCAATAAGAGTCAACGAACTTTAAAATATACAATAATGTTCATTCAATTGACATTGCTCTTCTGGTTGAATTGAAGGTCTTTTCTTGAGTGGTCTTTTCTTTTTTCTGCTTGATTCAGAAATATGTTTTCTGTGAACTCCCCCAGAATGTGTACTTTCGATTGGGCAATTTTCCTTTGTTGAGATCTCTTTGTCAGAGTTTGAGCTTTTGTTTGATGATACAGTGTTGTTGTCTTATGTTATGACTTGACTAATGTTTTTGACTTAGTAAGTGCTTGCAAAAGAGATACTATCACCCTTGCCAGAAGAACCACCAATTGACCATTCAAATGATATATTGCTATAACCAATATCAGTTTTAATGTTGGTAATTTTTTTCCTGTGTGGTTAATCAAATTCATTAAAATCAACATGAATGCAATCATCACTTAGGTTCAAGGATCTGAATGTAATGTCATCATTTGCCTTTTCATCAGTGCTACATTTCAATTGTGTTGATCATGAATGCACTCTGCATGTTTAAGAAAATGTTGCTTGCTTACTCCACCAATTGATGATATCAATTTTGCCATTGCTGAGATAGGTCACGAGTGACCAAAGACAGTGTAAAAGTGGAACTTGCAATTGTAATAGTCAATTATTACATTCTTTTCTTCAGCCCTGTATTTTTTCCCTCAGTCAAGAGGGGTTTTCCTGCTTCTTAGGATACCAAATGACACCATATCTTTTGAATAGCTTGCACCTGAGATATACCCCATTTTTGTCACTTGGAACCATCATCTCAATATTGTGAAAATAGTTCGACTTATCAAAAAATGAGACAGAGATACTATAATTTTTTCTCAAACTTTGCAAGTACATTTGAATACCACCCCCTTCTTCTTGAATATCCTACAAAAACAAGAAGAATAAGACACAATAGTTTGTCAGTAAATAATGATGATCAATCCAAGACAGCTGACTGAATTGCTGATTTCTGCTTTTCATAGGATCCATGAACTCGATGTTGTATGCCATGTTTTTAACACAAGAATGAATTCTTCACAGTCAAAAGATATGCAAGCACAAAAACTCCCTGCATTTTCACTCCAGGTTCCTAGATTTTCATCTGTCAGATCATCATTGAGTGTCTTATTGAAATGTTGCACCAGTTCATGGTTCTGAACCTCCCATTTGATAGTCATTGACTTTTTGTAGGAAAAAAATCATTCTGGATGATCATGAAATGTGAGATGTCATCAGTTAGACTAGTTCTACTTGGGCTCATACCTGTAGTGATGGCTACAACCATGAAATGGAGCAAGCTTTTGCCTTAGTTGAAATGCTTTCAAGGTTATCCATTTTGTGTTGTTTATCTGGGCATCAACTGTATTAAGTGAAATTCTATACTCTCAAAAAATTTTTGGATCCGAACTTATTGGAGGTGAATATTTTCCCATACTGATTGTTAACAAAAGAAGTGAGTGGAATTTTACTGATTTTTCATGTTCTATGAGAGTGGCATGAAACTTGGCACACCAGGAGGGTAGTAGGAATTGATCGATGAGTTGCATCTTCATGTTTGATGGCATTAATTCATCCTAATCCCCGAGGAAGCTAAATGATGAATGATCTCATCAATCCGGTTCCCCCAGTAATAAAGCCATGACATGGAAACAGAGGAGCAGTGTGGGCTACGCTGAACCTGTAACAGCCATCATGTTGGTAGTAGCAGTCCCCACAGCTCCCAATTCTCCCCAATTTGTAGATCTAAGAATCAACTACATAGCATTTTAGACTTCTCAGCTAGCATGTCTAATACTAGGAGTCTGATGATGCAATATTACATGTTGCCAATCCCCCCATAGACCAGCAAGTTTCAGCATGATTAATCCTAGCTGATATGTTTTGACCCCAATTCCATTAATTATCAATTCATTGGGAGAGTCCACCATGGTAATTTGGGTGGGGTAATTTGAATACACTTAGAGTTTATAGGCATTAGCAGCCTGGGAGATAAGGCATGGCATCATAGTAATATCCAACCTAAGCAAATTGAGAAGATGATGTGGTTACTGGTTGGCTAAAGAAAAAATATGAAGAACTAATGATTTTTCCCACTATCCAGCCTGAATCATCATGCAGCAAACATTCATACATATAAAACTCTCTATTTTGGAATAGCTAGAATGTTTACCAGAAATGTTAGTAAACAAACTATTACAGATATGCGGTGTGATTTGCAACTAATTACATATGATTAGCCCCCAGATGTAATTCGGATTTTTGGCTACTCTAGGATTCTCAAGTAGCAGATTAATGAGACATATTTCAATACCAAGATTTCTGCTTCTGTTTTCTATCATGTTTTATGACATAAATTTGTATTTATCAAACTTTGATATCCGATTGTAATTAAATGATCTCACCCTATCCAGGCAGTTTGAAGTGATTCTTCAGGTCTCCTTGATCTCAATATTACCAGTCTAGGAATGTCATCCCTTCTGAATCATCTTCAATCTGCATTACTGACAGTACAATTGATTGAGGCAATCCTCTCTGGTGTTAAACATATAGGGATCTTGTGAAACATTGATGTTGAATTGCTCATTCACTTTTTCCTCACTGGGTTCTTGAAGTTGCCTTTACACCATTATTACAAGTCTTGGAATGTTGTCTCTTCTGAATCATCTTGGAGCTGCATTTCTGACCTTATAATTAAGAGGAATCAACCTCTCTGGTGTTATGCAGATAGAGATCTTGTGGAACATTGGCAGTGAGTTGCCCAATCAGTGATCTCCCCCATCCAGTCATTTTGAAGTGATTGAGATTTGACCTAAGCCATTTGTACAAATAAATATTTTATAGGATGACTGAAGCTCATGGAAAAATGATTTTTATGAGTAAAATTTAATTAGAGAAAAAGGAACAATGCAGTGAATATGCTTCATTGTGTAAAAATCAAACTGTGTAGGATTCTACACAGATCTGGTGTATTTTTGTTCATCACAGAACAAGATCTGTGTAGGTTTCTACCTGATGTGGTATGATCTTTTTGGATCTGGATCCTTTCTCATAATTTTAAAAGATTAGGGTCATCAGTTCTTGCTACTTGTGTTCAGTTTACATTTCGGAGATGTCTTGCATCTCCTGACAAATTAAAGATATCTTAAAGGCTAATTAAGAATACTACTACAAAGTAGATAATTGGCCTATCTCACTCGCCACCATGATTGGAAAATTAGAATGGCGCACAGAAAAGTAAAATATCGGTGAGGAAAAAAATCAATTATGAGCTACACTTGCAGAAAAAACCTCCTGGTTTGAGGATAAAATTTGCAAGCTGCTAGTGACATTTTCAAATGTAAGTGCTTGTGGAAAGAGAGATTTGTGATGGTTTTGCCAGTAATTGAATATATTCCTGAGTCAGAGTGATACTTCCATGTGAAACTCCAATTGTCTTATTTTATGGAGCTTGGTGATAGTCCAAGTATGACTTTTCTTCAGACTGAATATTTATGTGGGGTAAAAGATCATTGTTTACTGGTTAGTGTTTGCATGGACCATGTGATCATAAATCTTTGAGAGGATATGTAAGGGTTGGTTTAGTGTTGACTGGTGTCTCTTATTTCTTCTGCTTGTGCATGCAAGAGTGAAATGTCGAACAACAGTTCCATATTTTTGATTGCATCACAACATTTAGGCAATAGGCACTGCATAGTAGGTTATGAGTGAATGGCATGTTGGTGTTTGTTAGGAACACATTATATCACTAGAAACTGCTGACAAGACCATTATTTGTTCAGCCAGTCAAGCATCACCATGAATTGGTAGATGTTGATCGTAAGATATTCACTTATGGGTTGTAATTATTAAGAATCTGGTTGACTTACACTAGGTGCCAAATGGTATGCATATGGTCCAAAAGTGGAGTGCTGAAACTGTTGATTGTCACAAGGAGTGTTGTCGTAAGCTGTTTCTACAAATTATATTTTGTACATACGGACAGAAGCTTGTGAAAGTTAATTGTAGCAAGATAAACCCCACAACAGGGAGTAATCATGTAATTCACATGATAACTGATCTTCACAGAGATTGGCACCAATTCTCTGTTCCATGATTGGTTTTCTCAGAAAGAAGTCATAGATTTCTGAGAA
>JALLPC010000560.1:0-12518 GCA_036940045.1 Stephanocyclus meneghinianus | reverse complement strand
CTTGCAGCTTTTGGGCGCCACGGCTTTCGGCTGTTACCATTTTGCCAAGATTTGGATGCTGTCATGTTTGTCACCTGTCAATGTGGCAAAAGCCCAGATCCACAGGCAATCCAATTAGCAGTTTGAGGATTCTGTTTGTCCAACTGTGGATTCAGGAAGTATTTGAAATTCTAGAGGCAAACAAGTTGTGTCCTGTATCAGAACTTTGAACTTTCTTTCTGATGGATATATTTACAGCCAAAGGATGTGATTTAGTTGGACCAATAGTTTTGAATCATTTTACAACTGCCCTGTTTACTAAAGACAAATCAAGTTTTAGTTGTAGAATCTTAAAAATGCTAATAGTGAGTACTTCATTGTGATGTAGACACCTAGGCGCTATATGTCAGCGGGAACAGAGAAAAAAAAGAGATGGAATAATTGGAAACTCTAAAAATTATGAATACTTCTTCTAGCTCCTCTACTTTTTCTACTGTATAGGCCTAGATGTTACTCCAGGAGCAGCATGTCCACACTGCAGCTCTCTCGGGCCCATTCTGTCAACAGATCAAACCTCCGGTATTTTTAGACGGTATTTCTGTCCGTCGCCCGTAAATACCAAGCAGGATCGCTGTTCTTGACAGACAAAAATTTTTGTAACTCCGTATTTCCACCACCTCCCACCTCCTGCCTTGTATTGGCGTTTGAATCAATTACGACAACATTTAAAAAAATACCGAGCTGAAATACTGAGGCAAAACCTCCTCATTTTCTACTCCAAATCGAGGAGGTTTTGCTCGGTATTTCAGCTCGGTATTTTTTGCTGACGTGTCATGACGTCAAAACAAAATACCGAGCGAAATACCGAGCGAAATACCGCGAATAATCTCTTGACAGAATGGGCCTAGGGTGATGTGTGGTCAGTCTGTCGATGACGCAAAGCATATCGTGCCATACACAATTGGGAATCTATTCCCAGTGCATTTAGGCGGGAAAAAACTGCGGTTTAGGGTTCTCTCTAGATATAACTAGAAAAGATTCGTAAAAATGGCGAGATTCTGTAAAATGAGACAGTCTTCATGAAATAACATCCATAAATTCCGAGTTATAGTCCCATATCAAAATATCATGGATGCACATACAATTTGAACTAAATGTCGGCAGCATTTTTATCATAATAACCTTCATTGGTGTATATGATACCTCCGATCTACTAATTCCTCAGGAGGACACTGAGAGTACTAAATCACAGCTAAAATAAAATGCAAGCCCATTCGCCAAGAACTCGCCTGTTGCCTGAATGCCACCAATCTTGGGTCGATTCCAAGAGACAGGAGGGGTTGTGTGTGTGAAAATGAATAGAAATCTTAACATGTTGTGAAGACCGTGATGTTGTGCGAGGGCGAGACGACAGTAGGTTGTCCTGGATCATCTCAACAAGAAAGGCATTACCAAATTTAGTGAATACGTCGGCCGAAAATTACCTTAAATCAATGATTGGAATATCGTGCTACGGCATCAGTCATTTCTAAATAAGGGAACTAAAGACGCATCGGGTAACCTCCGATAATCAGACTCTGTAGCGCAAAATCATTTCAGCAATCGGGTCGGCTCGTCGACATCAATCTTTGTCAAGATGAATGCCCGGCAACGACAACGGAGGCTCCTTTACCTTATGGTCGCCACCTCTGGGAAACACGTCTACGGTGCAGGCGTAAAAAGATTGCGAAAGGTAGCGGCCAATCCGAGTTATGACTTATGGAGTAGTTCATCTTACGACGAGAAGGAGACAGCTATGGGGCTCTCCATGCCGATCTCATTATCACTCCCAATGTTAGAATCTATATCGTTACCTCTACCTCTCTTGGAAAATGCGAACGCTCCATTGTCTCTTCCAATGTTAAGCGTGTCAATGAGCATGATGCCAATCGATAAATACATATGGAACGTTCAACAAGAAACAGCAGCGCCTCACGAAATGCCTTCTGTCATGATCGACAGTAGCAAAACTGGACCTGAAGTTTCGTCACCCGAGATGACAATCAGCATTGAAACAACCGTACACAACATCCCAGAACCCGATGAAGATTTCGAATGGGCAACCCCTCCAAAATTCACGATTCCATCTTTCTCATTCCCAGAAATATCGATGAGCATGGAACTATCTGCGGATTATCCGTGGAACGTCCAAAACGAGGACAAAAGTGGGTCCATTTCGATGAGCATGCCTACAATTGGTAGTGATAGTATTGCTTTGTCAATGCCTGGGATATATGATTCATTGGGTAATGTGGAGACAAGCCCTCCATCGGCGACGTCCACTACCCCTGAAAGATTTGACTGGGCAGTAGAAGATTTGTCCTTCTCGATGTCTTTGTCCACGCGCGATATCTTTTTTAGTATACCCGAGCATATGAGTATTCCCGCATCAAGCATGTCAACTGTATCTGAAGATGACTATTTGTGGAATGCTGGAGAGACTGGTGTCCCGTCAAGTAGCAATATAGAGGAGCAGCCCACTCAGGACGATTTTGGTTGGGCCACATCTGACAAGACTGAGGATCTCTCTCTGTCCATGTCAATGCCTGACTTGACGCTAAGCATGCCCAAACTGATGAGTATGCCTTTATCAAGCATGTCAATGATGGAGTACATATCCCAAGATGATTATGTGTGGAATGGAGATGAAGAGTCAAATGCACCGTCAAGTAGCAGCACTGTAGCTCCAACTGAGAACTGGGATTCATTCCATTGGGCCACTCCTGTCGAAAATGGCATTTCACTCTCTTTTTCATTGCCTGAAATCGTGGTGACGAACACAGTGCTGTCTCTTAGCATGCCAGCAACAATATCTGAAGATGGCCTAGAAGATTTCGATGGGGCCACGTTCGACGTGTCGGAGGAGCTATCACTCTCGATATTCATGTCTGATGTGTGGAGCACCCCAGAGCTTTCTCTTAGCATGCCAACGATGTATGAAGATGGTCGAGAAGACTCTGATTGGGCCACATCTTATACGCCAAATGAGTTATCACTGTCGATGTCCATATCAGAAATCTTGTCTAGTGTCCCAGAGCTTTTCCTTAGTATGTCTATGAATGAAAGTTATGATCAAGGCAATTCTTGGAACACTGAAGATACTAGTGCGACTAGTTTTCCATCAAACAGTATCACAAATGGACCCACTCGGCCTAAACTCGAGTGGGCTATGCAAGAGAACATGTCATTCTCACTTTCAATGTCAAGTTTTCTAAGCATTCCGGAGTTCTCTGTTAGCATGCCAGATTCTGATCACGGCGATGAATACTTGTGGAACTCTGACGGGAACTCTGACGGGAATTCTGACGGGAATTCTTCCCCATTAACCACTGACACTGGAGCACCAACTACGCAAGACTTGTCGTGGACGACATCTGGTGATGAGTTGATGTCTCTTTCGCTGCCTATGACAGGGTTTTCATTCAGCATTCCCTACAGTTCATCGAGTATGCCAATGGAAAGCTTGCCCTTTGTTGATGATTGGACGTGGAGCACCTTGGAAACTGACTCGCCGTTGCCCAGCCCTACCGAACCACCAATTCTATTGGGAATCGCTATACCAACGATATCTCCATCGTTAATGCCATCTTATGTTCAAAGTTCGAAACCCTCTATCGAGCCTTCCCCTTCACCTTCGGTATCACCTACCACTAGACCAAGTCACCCCCCTACAACCACTCCTTCAGCGACCATATCCTTGATCCCCTCGATATCAAGAGGCCCAACTGTTATTAGCACTTTATCACCATCGCAATCAGAACTACCGTCGGTGAAGCATTCATTTGCTCCATCTACTTCCGGACTGCCAACTATTTCCAGTTCGTTAATGCCATCAATATCGATTGAGCCGACAGCATCGCATTCAGCATCTCCATCCGTATCAACTCAACCGACCGTCGCCAGTTCATCGTCTCCATCGAGTTCTACGTCACCCACACTTACTAAGTCAACAGTTCCCTCAGTATCGAGGGTTCCAACAAAGATTATCTCTTCTCCTCCTTCAATCTCCACGGCACCGACTATATCGCCAACGCTAACACCATCTACAACACCAACAGTGACCAGGTCTTCGTCTCCCTCATTAACTCACTCGACAGCTCCGTCAGTCTCAGAGATTCCATCAAAGACTAGCTCTTCTCCACCTTCGATATCCATGGTACCGACTGTACCGCCAACGCTGTCACCTGTCTCAGCGACAATAACCACTTTAGTGCCATCGAGCTCTCCTATTCCGTTAACAGCGTCTCCAGTCATTGATCTAGAACCCAATTCGTTGACACCATCCTATCTTCCTACAAGCCTTCTCCCCACAACACTTTCAGCGCAGTCAGCTAATACTGGTGGTTCTATAACAATGAAACCGACGATGAAACCGACCGAAGAATTTTATCCTGTGCGATTTCCTACGCCCGCGCCATCTGCCTTGCAAACAAGCAACAAGGAAGAGTTTATGATGACGAGTTTTTCCACGAATGCTACGATCGTATTTGACGATCTCTCTAAACCAATGAATGAAGAAACAACAATCATTTTTGAGCAAGTTGTCACAGGTTTTCTCATCGATACAACACTTATGAACGACGACCAATCGCATCAAGTGTTCATCTCTTCGGTAGATGTCATAGATCAAAACGTTGTTGAAGTTGATGGCAACGCAGATATTCGAGGAAGGCACGGACGGAGTTTGTCAAAAAAAGCACTTGAAGTTGTCATTCGCGTGGTCGGTGAGGTGGAGCCCGAAGCACCAGATTCCTATCTTGCCAATGTTACGATGATGCTGCAAGACCAGCTTGATGATACGGAGGGCCACAAGGAATTGACAAGACGCCTCGCAAAGGAGTCTACCTATTTCGACTCCTATTATTCTCAACAAAATGAGTTGGTTTTTTCTGGGGCCCAGAAGGGGACAACAGACGACGAAGTTACAGGAAGTCGATGGATTGTACTTATTGTTGGCGGGTGCGTAGCGGTTGCTGCACTGATAGCCTCTATCTTTTACATGGAAAGAAGGTTCAATAACACGAATGGACGACGAGCGATTCGACGAGATGGTTTTCAACCATACCACTTGCGTCTTGCTTCAGCAGATGAAATGGAGAAAGAAATGCCAGGGAGAACTGGCACTAGTGAACCGAATATACCAGCACTTGCATCACCCAAATCTGTTAACGAATCAAGAATGAAAAGTGTTTTGGATTTTGATGACGAAAAAGTAAGTGCCACGTGACCTTCTTCTTGCCAACTCAGATGGAAATAAATCTCACATCGAAAAAAACATTTTTTTAGTCATCTGTATCAACTTCTGAGGCCCCGTCCCAGCCCGAGGAAGAGAAACGTGAAACTCTCAATTTGTCACTAGATCAACTCAAAGAAGCTGTTAAGAAAAGGGATTCAAACATATTTATTTTTACGGATGACAAGAGACACTCTTCGATTGGAAATGGAGATGAAAGTCTCCTTGAATTAAAGGCTACTGTCTCATCTTTGTCAAACCCAAGTCAAGTAGACGAACTGGTATCCCCAAGTCCTCGATTCAGATATTTACCAGGTGATGCGTTTGATTACCACCACGCTGAAAAACTGATCGGTGATCAATTTGATGCCAGGGCAATCTTAACCCCCAAGACACCGCGAGTTGGCAAAGGAGACGGTCCGCGTACCCCGAGAACCAGAACTGTCTACAGCTTTGGCTCTCCCATCAGTGCTCTCAGTAGGAAAGATAAACTTTTTGATGTGAACGCTCCACCTGGGCCATTGGGCATCATAATAGACACTACATCTGATGGGCCAATGATTCATTCGCTCAAGCCTACTTCACAGTTATTGGGGCTTGTTAATCCTGGCGACTTGATAGTTGGGCTCGATGGTGTTGATACACGGAATATGACTGCAGCAACGTTCACGAGACTCATGGCCAAGAGAAGCCAAGGGGAAAGAAAAATTACTTTACTTAAAGGGCTTGCACCGCTGACACCACGATAATACGCGAATCGACAGCAACGATGGCTGGCATACCAATTCATGTTCTCTTTGTCTCAGATTTTTTCTCAGAAGTAAAATAGAAACGATAGTGCTGTTCTGATAAATGGACGTGGTTTTACTCGTCGTTTTTGAACCTGTACTCATGCTCATGTTCCGTTACAAGAAGCTAATTTATTTGGTTTTTAGACATCTACGGTACACGTTGCATTACAGAGCATCCAAAAACATCGATCAAAGCAAGAACAGAAATGAAGCATATGAATGGTTTCTCCGTATTAGATTTCGTCGACCTAAGGTTCCACACGTGTCAGATAGAGGCCAGTGATTTTATCACCAATAGACCTCCGCATACCAGACACAAGTGCTGCGATATATTAACAAACGCAACCCCACTTGTCGCATCGTGCCTGCATATTTTCGCGGAGAGGCTCGCCTGTGCAACACTTGTTTTTCCTTGCGCGAGAACAGTTGTATCCATCGCCACCCCACTTCTTGGTAGGGTACTCCGTGGGACGAATGGTTTGGGGTTCTACAATGAAAGGGCTTGAAGTAGGCTATTAAAAAAAAATCACTTAGATACATGCAATATCGTACAGAGATATTCGTTGATGATGCCATACTCACTGTCAAGGTAGGAGATAGGGTAGGGCTAAGAGTAGGACTCATAGTGGGAGAGCGAGACGGGCTCTTTCATAAGGAAGCATGAGCAAATACGACGCAAACTAGTTTAAATGTCATTCATATTGTCTACTGACTACTTACCTCTGATGGGCTCTGAGAAGGATGTCCGTCGTGGCCCCAGGAATCTCCACCCCATGTGTCACCTTGAAAGGCGATGCGAAGAATAGGTTAGTGGGCAAACCAAAGAAAAAACATGATCCGGAAAGAAACGTTACCTTTCCACGCATCTCCCTTCCAAACAGGCGACTGACTCGGAGAAAGAGTTGGGTAGAGGGTGGGATTAAGAGTTGAAATAATGAAAGATGGGTGTCCGTCGTTACCCCAACCTGCAAATCTCAATGCGAAGCGAGTGTTAGTGGCTTACATCACAGAGAAATGAACATAAAACTGCTCTCGATCCTCACCTTTCACCACGGGAGACACGGTCGGATTCAGTGTGGGATAATAAAAAGTCGGTGCAGGGCTAGGTTTCTTTGTAGGCTTTTTGGTGGTAGGCTTCTTCGTTGGCTTGTTCGTTGGGATCGGAGTTTCGACAACGGGCACTGGAACATACCCAGTGCTTCCCAGTCTTCGGTTGGGTGCTGAGTCGATGGCTACCACATACTTTGCCATGACAGAAGAAACGAAGACGAGCTTAAGGCTGATTGGGATGTACATGATTTTTTGTGGGCCGAGATCGATAATAATCAGGTATTGTTATTCCGATTTGTGAGAGACTGTAGAATGCTCGATCATTTGCACCTTTGAAGTGCAAATCACTCGTTAGTGAACCAGGAACCCCAATCAACAACAATCACTCAATTGTTTACGTAACTTCGTCACGGGAATGAATTTTCGTTTCGAAATATTAGATTGTATTTCAACGAATTGCCGAAACTGTGTCACACTCACAGGTCAACATCCTCCCAATATATCCCATTCAGGGAAACAAACCGCATCGATGGCAATTTGTAAATTGGCATCGATTTCAATTTTTGTCTGTACCACCTACGATAACTACCTTAAGGAATCCTAACAAAATCGACTGCATTGAATTATAAGGTCTAATTTATACCTACGCTCCGATCATTACGGCTCCCAAAAATTGCATTCATTAGGGAATAAGTATGTAATCAAATTTGAAATTTGATCAACTGACGATGCATGCATCGGTATAATGCGCTATTCTAGCGTAGCGACTATGTGATTTCAAGAGGTGATTAGGGAAGTCACACCCGTACCACATACCTAAATTGTCATGTGAGATGATGGCACTCATTAAGCACGTTGAAATGCACCAGCAAGATGAAGTAGGAAGTGTTGATTTTTAACTGAGGAGGTCTCCCCCAAACCCCAACTGAGCAGACAGGAGTCATAAAACCGAACGCGGCTCTCAAGAACCCCAATACGTTTTCCGGTACCAGTATCCACTCTATCCGTAAAGCGATATGTTCGTCAAGTCTCTAATCGTCGCTAGCTCTCTCGTCGCCGCTGATGGCCGTAAACTGTTGAGAAATCAACATGAAAGGAACTTGTCTTGGTCGGGTGATGCTCATCCTGTTCCAGTTCCAGTTGCTCCGAAGCCGGCTTGGAGCGGAGACGGCTACAGTGGGTCCGTTAATGCTGCTAAGTCTCCCGCCAAAGGGGCCGACATGAAAACTGATGTCAACGAGAAAAAGACAGTCAAAATACAGTCTTCAACCAAGAACGTTGTCCAGATACAGAGCGAAGGGGGGAAATCGGGTGGATACGGAGTCAAGCCCTCTAATGAACAGCCCGTAGCGGTTGTCCAAGTGCAGAGTGCATGGAAATCGGATGGATACAAAGTCAAGCCTGCAGCAGTTGTTGATATGCAAAGTGGATGGAAGTCGGATGGATACGAAGTAAAGCCTGTCAACGTAGGACCTGTCAAGGTCGTTCAAGTGCAAAGTGGATGGAAAGCGGATGGATACAAAATCAAGCAAGTCAGCGTGAAGCCTGAAAATGTTGTTAATGTGCAAAGTGAATGGAAGTCGGATGGATTCAAAGATAAACCTGTAAATGCGAAACCTGCAAAGGTTGTTCAAGTTCAAAGTGGATGGAAGTCAGACGGATTCAAAGTCAAGCCTGTCAACACTCCTCCCGTAGAGAAGCCTGCCTCGATTTCACAAAATGTGTGGGGCGATGACGGTTTTCCTGCAATCGAGGTGAGTTCGCATATTTCATTATTATTTATCGTCGGCAGTCGTAAATACCTCATTAACTGGACAATTCTGCTTGATCAGACTGCGGCACCCACTGAAGAACCTACTAAATGGGGAGGAGACGGTCACTGTATGCTTTACCGTCCAACTCCAGACTACTCTAAATGCACCAACGACGATACCGTATCTTCCGAATACGTCTACGGTAGTTTGAAAGAATGCTGCACCGCTGTGTTTGGAACTAAGGTTTGCGAACACATTGACGTGTGTAGCCCAACCCCTGCGCCTACACCTTGTAAAGACATGTTGTTCGTCTTTGACGGGAACACCTGTGCAAACAACATATACATCGCTGGTGGCACATATTATGGTAGGTTGTATACGTGTGTTGCCAATGCACGTCGCACTATAGTTAGCTCACTCGTTGTGTTTTATCCTCTCTAGACACTGCCGCGGCCTGCTGCAATATGAACTTCGGAATGGGATCTATGACAAATGGAAATTGCGACTATGTTGATGTATGCGTCCCCGAACCCGTCACGACGCCTTCTCCTACACCCTGCAAGAACATGGTTTTCTTTTGGCACGAGAACACTTGCACCAACGACATCTACCTCGCTGACGCAGAGTCTTACTGTAAGTCATTTTTCGAATACTTAGCGGCAAGTATGATACCACATATTCTCAAGACTTGAGTTGTTTCTCCCTTAGATACTGCTATGGCTTGTTGCAGCGTGAACTGTGGTGTAGGCTCTTATGGCAGTGGCAATTGTAACGTAATCGATATCTGCAACCCTTCTCCCAATCCCACACCCAAGCCAACGCCTGAACCAACTCCAGAACCAACTCCTAAATCTGTGACGCCCGCCCCTACTCCCAAGCCTGTGACGCCCGCCCCTACTCCCAAGCCTGTGACGCCCGTCCCCACTCCCAAGCCTGTGACGCCTGCTCCTACGACCTGCGAGCATATGGTCTTTTACTTTGACGGTAGCGCTTGTACCAACGCCATGTACATCGCTGATACAATGTATTACAGTGAGCCACCGTCCTTGCGCTTGCGCGACATAATTGAAAACGACCATTACAAAAAAGCTCACAATTTTATCCTTTTCGTTTACAGCTACTGTCTTTGCCTGCTGCGATGTGCACTTTGGCATGGGTTCTACAGTCAGCGGAAGCTGTGAATACGTCGATGTGTGCAACCCGCCGCCTATTGAAGAAACACCTCCTCCCACTCCCTCGCCTACCACATGCGAGGAACGCAGCTGGTTCATCACTGGAGCAGGAGGCACTTTAATTTGCAGTAACGGATTCAGCTTCACTTCCGACTCGAGCTTCTTTGAAAGCGTAGGGTCTTGCTGCATGGCCCTGGGAAATGCGGATTGTTTCGTTGAGGACATTTGTAATACCGCCAACCCTACTCCATCCCCCTTCGCTACGGATTCTCCTACTCCATCCCCCTTCGCTACTTATTCTCCTACTCCGGGCTCGACATTCGGGAGCACCCCCACTGTCTCGAAGGAAACCACGGGTCCACCGACTATGGCAACTGTGAGGCCCGGAGGACACTTGCGCAGCATCCCTGTTTCGAACGGATTGAAGGAGGAATCTACCACCAAGTGCCACGAAGTGAGAGGAGGAAAACCCGAAGTTTGTGTTTACGTGTGTACCGAGATTAAATCCGTGTTCGACGGGGATACATTGGTAGATGAGTCTGCCACCACCACCGAATCGAAGTGCCTTTAAGAGTAGACGTATCATTTTGGCTAACTTTTTCGATGCTGGATAGTTGCAATTGATGATTAAGATAGTGGTTATCTGGAATCTCGAGTGTGATAATTGATTCGTGGTCTTCGTTTGGTAGGATAATAGATTGTATTAGAGAGCTTAGAACGGCATCATTCGATATAGGTGTACTCAGGTGTAGTTTGAGTTTTCTTGCGAGGGGAGCAGTCTCTCGTATAACAAACCGATAGACAATCATTACTTGCAACACCTCAATGTCACTATCGCAGGCACCTCGCACTAGTAATGAGGGACACGTCCCCCACAGCAAACTGACCGTAATAAGTGATGCTTCCATTACCCGTTGCTCTATAACAACACGTGTCTAGGTACACGGCACAAGCTCGAGTGCTTCGGATGTAATAAGAAGCAAAACTGAACATACTCCGTGAAACAACCAGAAATGAGGATTGAGCCAACACGAGTATTTCTGCCCATGTGTCAACCACCCCCTGAAACACTGAGATATCGCTAGCATTGTAGGTTGCGTTAACACTGTTATGGTTTCTGGAAAACAGGTCAACATGAAATGGCCGAAACCCATTGGCGTAGTGTATGGAGGAGTCTCCCTTTCTCATAATTTCTTTCGCGCGTACATCATCAGACGCAAGATATGCAGCAAATAAACAAGGGAATTCGGACCTGATAAAGTTGTAGCAGGTTTGCAAAGTTAGACTGTCTGTGGCACGTTTCATTTTTGTCCCAGTGGCAATCCCCATACTATCATCCCCTGTTCGCATGTGTAATCCAATATATGGCAGAGTGATTCCAGCGGATGCTTTCAATTGTTCTGCCCGTTTCACGACTCTTGGATCAAAGGTAAACATTGTCCAAAAAGCTTCATGAATAGCATCAGCAAGAGAAGTATTTGTTGCTTGCGACCTCCAACGTCCTCTGCTCTCATCTTCATCAAGGAGCTTAGCGACGAAGAATTCGTTCCAAACTTGATGAAACGATTTCTTTCTCGGCAAGCCGTTAGTTCTGGGGATTCGATATCCACGAATATTTGTTCTCAAGTCAAACGGTGCATCATAATCCAAATCATTGTATGTTTCATTAGTGACGGGATATGTCGCATTCCATTGAATGTGACCTGGCTTTAACACGTCTGTCAGAGATATTGGAAATGTGGAATCAATCAAGAAAACACGCCGTGTGCACATTGCAAGATAGAATGTCTTCACCATGGCAATCATACGATCTCCGGCTCCGCCACATCGAATGTCCCCGTCTTTGCATTGATATATTAGATACTGTGCATTTTGTACTAATTTCCCTTCGTTTATGGATGATCGATGAAACAAAATATACTCTTGTATCCATGGACTAAATGATGAAAATGGCATCAAATCGGCAGCGTTCTCTAGTGGCTGCACACTCAGAAGGGGGGACGAGTAGTTACAGTCGTCGACGCCTGCCGCGGCCTGCGGAACATGAGAGATTCCCACAGCATATTCTCGAAGTGGTGTCTCGAACACGAAAAGATCGGTTGCGAGAAATGCAACTGCGAGTACAATCGAGATAGTTCGACAACGACGGGTGCAAGGCAGCATGTGTGTGTATGCTGTGTGTTATTGAGTGTGTGTGTTCGTCCGTGGGTTACCGCTCAATATATATTGTACTAAAAAATAAGTAGGCCCTGTAGTTAGCTCTATGGTACTATATAGATGTACTATATGGTACCATACACAATATATCACTCTGCATCATTTGTCTCTATTGTACCATACGATACCATTAGTGTTGCATGCCTCGTCCATCTCTCGTCTATGAAACGATAAGATCATCAGTCGTAACAAGATCCATTTGGGGAACACAAGCCATAAGCTAGGCATAAGATACGATGGGCGCATTCCCTCTCTCCATCACACACAAGAGAAACCTTCTCAT
>JALLPC010000559.1:0-12523 GCA_036940045.1 Stephanocyclus meneghinianus | reverse complement strand
ATCTGTACTGTATCCCAGTTTCAACGACGTTTTTGTCTTATTGGCATCTTAGTTGGAAATGTTGGTGTCGTGCCATGTTGCCAGACCTCCCTAAATGACATGTCATTCTGACATGTGCCAACATGTTGCGAAAATGTCGGGAATGTTGGCCCGACATTTCATCAAATTCTGTCGTCTGGACCATACTAGACAACGTGACATGTCATGTCCGGATGACGTCAGCCGACATGTTGGCTGATTCTTTTGGACAGAAAAAAATCAGCACAGCTTTGCAGACAATTGCACCGTAATGGTGTGATTCAATCGAGAAAGTAGCAAAACGGTATCATATGCATTAATTCACGTATACATCCCATTTTTTTCTTAAAAAACGACCGCTACTTCCATCAGAGTAACGGTCGCATGAGTAGTGGATATGTCTGGGCAGTCATGCAGCAACACGTCAGCCAACACGTGGCCCAGCCTTGAATCCAGTCACGACATTGGCAACATGGTGATGTCGGCTCAATTCCAGGCAACATTGTTGGTGTCGTGGCAACACGCACCAACATGTTGTCGACATTCCCAACTAAGATTGGCATTGGTGACTTTGGTATGACCACAATCCTTAACTAAAGAGGTGGGCGGGGCAAGCACTCCTCTGCATCTTGCCCAAAGATCTCTATAATACTGGACCATGCTCAGAAACTTGCCAAGGCTTTTGACATGTTTTTGCGGTGTGATGGCCAGTATTGCTTTAATCTTTTTTTGCTGGGGTTTACTGCCAGTGCATTTGAAGATATACCCTATCTGTTTCAATGGCACAGAAGGACAATTTACGGGCATTGACTTGCAAGCCTGCATCTCGCAACCTGGTGAGGACCATTTTCAATTTGTCAAGATGGTCTTCCAGGCTTGCCTTGGCGATGCTTAACAAATCCTCAATGGAAGCTCATACCAACTCTAAGGCTACCATCTTAGTTGGAAATGTTGGCAATGTGTTGGCAAGTTTTGCCACAATGCTGACATTGCTGGCTAAAAATCAGCTGTGCTTACGCTGTAACTGGATTCATGGCGGGGCCATGTGTCGGCTGACGTGTTACCGCATGACTGCCCAGCCATATCCGGCCGCAATCCATAAGGAAACAAGACTCAGAGGGTAAAAGCTAATGCCTTATGGATTAGAGATACAGAGATACAAAATGACAGCCTTAGGGACTCCAGATTCTGGAGAACTAGACTTAATCTCTTGAGAGGGTCTCTGAGCAATTTGCTGTTTTACATTTGCACTGGGTGCATCTGCAGGAGTTGCAATTGCGGGGCAAAGTGGGGTGTCATGACTGACATATTTGGAGTTCATTGTTGCTTTTGACTGGTAAAGAAAGGTCGGCTTCTTCCAAATATGTGGGAGTATCACAAACAAGCTAAAGCTTGCCTGATCAAAAGTATCCCATGCTTTTAAAATCCTCTGAAACAGTGTCGGCTTAAGCAATTTGGGATGTTTTGTTGTTGTGATCAGGTTTTTATGGTAGGCAATTTTGAGCCAAGGCAAGTACTCAACTGTAGCACAGAAGTGAGACGTAAACAATTTTGTTACAACACATTATTTTTTAAGCAATTTTAAATCGAGCTGAGTTACTTTACTAAGTCTGCCCATCCCATGTACTAAACAGTGGATTGGAACACTCCTTCGGTTACTTAAGCACTATTTTCGGCAACATCCATCTTCCAATTCTTCCAAACACGACAAATCAGTCGCACCGAATGGTCGATCTTCTTCATTAGTCTTAGTTCGTCCATTCTCTCTCGAACGTCTGCGCCACTCACAGGAGATGCTGTGGTGGCAATCCTCATGATGCTATGGGTCCGGTCCATTCGATATCCAAGAAGACCAAAAGAAATCTTCGGGAAGAAAGTTTGGACTCTCATTCCCATCTAAGAATGACCCAAGGTTGAGTAAAATAAAAAATTTATTATCTTCGAAATGATATGTTAAGACTACTGAGCGACACTTACCTGGTGGAACATTACTGTCATTGCAACGAACCTTTGCATAGATGCGATTCTAGATTCGTAGAGTTCCATACTGAAATGCTGGCTTGCAGACATGGCAAACGCTTCTACCCCGGTCCCTGCATGCTTTCTCAATTCTTCCCCAAAATAGCTCTCCGTCGATGCTTGCACCTGCACCAAACCTCGACTGTCTCTATTCTTCGCTGCAAGTTCTTCTAGAAGATTTGGCATTTTCGAAATTTTGAGAATCTCATCAAATGTGAGCTGTCCGTCTCCGTCAATATCCGCCTCATCAAACATACGCTGGAGATCGCCATGTGTCATCGTAGGATCAATACTTTGGTATGCTCTAATGAAGTCAGAAAGTTCAACCAAACCCTTTCCATCATGATCCATCTTACTAAACAGACGTCTCGCATTGTCAATGCCCTGATGTCTAAGGTAAGAGAGCAAATGCATGATGTCTCCATCACAAGGGAACGAAAACTGAAAGGTCTTTTTACTCACTCTTTAATCATTGCCGAAATAACATCAGAGATGTGATCCTGTTGTTGGTTGTCACTGTCCTGTGTTTTTTTCCTCCTGGCTTCCTTCTCAAGATTCACATAGGCACCTAGAAGACTTGCACTTGATCGTCGTAGGCTAGATGATGGACAGCTTTCCAAACTATCTCCTGATAGTGTTTGTGTAGATTTCTCGCGAAGAAACAACTTCGTTGCGCTTCTTCGTCGATTCTTTCCAACCTGGTTTTCACTCTGTTGCCTAACCGAACCCCTTTGCCCATCCAGAACAACAAGCACTTTTTCAGAGAGGAACAATGGACGGTGGGCTTTCAAGTAAATGGCCTTGTGTGACAACGGCAGTTTTGACTCATTATGACCGATCGTGATGCTTTCGCAGGTTCCACCTAGACTTTGGATAGAACTTGCTTGGTTGACAGCGAGACAACAAGATGCTTCAAGGCTTGTAAGTGCGGGCAGCCGTCCGTCAGGCCGGCCGCAGACAAGCAGAGATCCCCGAACAACGCGATGCGTGTGACGATGAACAAGGTGATCTGATGGGTTTCCAGACAGCACATTTAAACCTGCAATACTATAGGAGCAAGCAAAGATTTTGCTTTGGGCATAATTGAGATGATATTAGAACCGGGAAACTACCAACAACCCAAGAACAAGCAAAATATGTGCTCACCTTAGAAAGGCTTCCGCAGCTTGAGAAACCCAAGGGCAATCACCAATGACAACAGTTCTTCCAACCATGCGATGTCTCAAGTTTCGACCTTGTACTATACGCAAAATTGTAATGTTGATTTGAGGCAAGCAAAAGTATATCAATGAATCAAAAAACCGAGTTACGTGATAGGCCCACTCAGACTGCAGCCCAAGCGCCATCGCAATTCCTGAAATTAAGGGATATCCGGAAGTGACAGTCGCAACAATATAAATGAAACTCATGATGTATGCCTTTACGTTCTACAGCTCATAGTTTGAACAGGTCAGCATTTGACTGAGAATATGAGGAAGAAGCAGTTAAGTTAAAGAAGCACCCACCTCAAGGATGTGTTCCCTCCAAAGATCACCCACAGCTCGAAGGTCGCGTTCTGTCTCACGACTGCTATCATGTAGTTTATTTCCAAATCTATCAACACCAACAATTTCTTCCAGAGCCTTAATGTTTTCCTGGTTGCACCGTTCAAGTGTTCGCAGGTCTCTTTCGGTTATTTGCGCTCCACTAATGAGGCTGAAATGGGGATCACTTATGATTGTGATACAAATGTGCTCAAATATATTCGTGAGTAATTGCTGTGTTGCAACAACAGTAACACTGCACGGTTCGGCAGGACGGACACCGCATTCGGTGGAGAAAATTCGGCTGCTTAGCAGGTCATCAGTGTACATGCTACGAAGCTGCTTTCCAATTTGCGTGTCCCTAAACATAGGTGAGAACAGAGTCGCAATAAAACCTGAGTAATCAAAGGACAGCTGCAACATAAAAGATGAAGAAATAAAAGACACACCACTCGGAGGTCACAGCAAAGATAGACGACGAAAAGCTTTGCAACAAGTTAGAGCATGCCAATGGTCCAAATGTGCCGCCAGAATATAGCTGTTAGATATGCAACTTTTAACATGAAGATGCAAACGAATGATATATCAGAGGAAAAATGGAAAGATTACCTGACAATAATTATGATAGGGTCAGAGTTGAGGTCCATCGACTTTTGAGAATAAGGAAAGCCAGGGCATGGCATTGCAAGCTCCTGTCCAAACAAACCCAACAACTTGTTGCTGCTTACTGCTTCTATGGACAGTTTGGGGAAGGATTTCTTCAAGTCGCTTACAAAGTTTTCAGCTACCCACAAGCTGACTTCACATCCAGTAACGAGAATATCAACTTGGCCTCCATAGCTCTCGATTCTACCATTTATACGCGCTTTGAGCCTGTTCTGAATACAGTTGGCTAGTTTCCATGCAGTCATTCTATTCGGGCCCACATCACGCCAATCCTCTTGAATTCGGAAGCACACCTTGGGAATATCGTGTATATCTTTGAGCACAGGATCAGTACAATCATCAAGCAATGGCTTGATAAACTCGTTGTTTTCCAATGAGACCATTCTCTTGGAAAGATCAGCACTTCCTTTGAATGCCTTGCTCTGGTGCAAGAGCACCACACTCACGGATCCATTCATGACTTTGTTTACTTTCAAGCCTCGATTCGGGCTTGAGATCGCAGGATCAGACAAGCCCCAATCCATCAAGCATATTTCGCCCCCCAGATCATCAAGATCAAGGCGTACGGCGCAGTTGCCTTCTTCGTTTGCTCNGACATGCCCCAATCCATCAAGCAGATTTCGCCTCCGAGATCATCAAGATCAAGGCGCACGGCGCAGTTGCCTTCTTTGACTGTTCCGCTCAAAAGATTGCCACAAGGGATTTCATAGTTGAGCCCGGCCTGTGTGGATATGACAAAGACCAAAAGCAAAAAGTTATAGTGTCAACTAGAAAGGTGAAAATGTGTAGAGAAGAGTACAAACACAAAAAATACCTTGACAGCCGCTTGCTCCGAGCCATAGCAAATTAACCCTTTCTTCGGGTAGAAAGCAATTGACAGTGTCTGACCCCTAAGACGAGCAAAAGAGAAGAAAGTTAGATAATTGCATGACGAGCAACTCTAGAAGCATAAATATATCATTACAAGCTACGAACTTGCCTCGCTGTGAAACAAACCTGCCTCCAAGCATCCAAAGATGAAGCCACACACAATCCAAAACTGCCCTTCGCGTTCTCCATAAATAGCCTTGTGGTATGCAACAAATCATTGTCGAAAAAGGCGTCGACCGTTACTCGCACAAACGATGCTAAAGACGCGATTTCCACGTCGCTTGACATAAATTGGGATAGTTTTTTCAGGGCGGACGCATTGTTAGATGGTTGACGAGCAGCCTTCAAGTGCGTTGCAACCGCAGACGAAACTTTTCCCATCTCGTGACGAAGGCGCTCAGCCACGGCAGAGACCAAGGAAGTCCTCATTTCTTTGGAAGAAACGAGCTCCAAACTTTTTAGGCCACCGTCCCCTTGTCCTTGTAGCATGTTTTCCAATGCATCCTCAAAGAAACCGGCAATGACTTCATACTCTTCGATGGTAAGATACGCTTTGGTCGGTTCCGCCTCGACCTTCATCCCCTCTCCTTCCAAGCAGATCGCGTATCTAGCACTCAACGCGAACGAACCCTGAGTCCGAATCAAGTCGATGAATCCTGCGATTGCTGCGGAATCTACCGTGGCAGGCATGGGATATTGCAATACGTGTTGCAACCACTGCTGGAGGACTTCCAGGTCGTAGTATTTACCTTTGATTTTGAAGAATTCAAAGTCTCCGTTGTGAGTGATGTCTGTGTATTTCGAGAGGGAACCGTGTAAGTGGGGAGTCTGAGTATTATTTTTGAAGCAACCAAACTACAACATGACACAATCATTTATGCTCACAATTTTCTACACCCAAGGGAGTCTTTTTGCAAGAACCATGATAAATGTTATACACACTCCTTGCGCTCCACATATGAGGATGAGTCCCTCCAAAACTGGCCTTGGAGCTAGTAGCAAACCTAGTATGACCGAAGAAAGCGCGAATCAATCGATTGGGACCGAAAACATTATATTCCGTTCGGTTCCATCCCCTGAGATTTCCGCCAAACGGGGAACAATTGTCTTGCTTGATTTTGGCTATTACACGGCGCGAGAGTGTGGACCGTTTGGCGTTTACGGTTCTGGATCGTATTCCGCGGAGAGAGGGCGGGAAGGCAGTCGTCGACGAGGACGTCGTGGATGATGAATTGTGTGTCGGTTCGAATGTTACGACTCCTCCAGATTGGGCACCTGTTTGATTGAGTGCGAGCGATAGAAGTGTTTCATATTACAAGTTTGACTATGAAATTGACCGAGGTGAGGTAAAAAGTGTAACGTAAACAAACCTCTCATCATGGTGACCTCGACCATTTTCTCCAATACATTCAAGGCCATCCTACCACCGTCAATGGAGAGCCAACTGGGATTTAGTAGAATTATTCCAAAGTTTCCACAGTAGCAAACAATGAGTTTGGTGCCGTTGGCCACGAATCCATTATGAGGCACCCATCCGAGCAAGTCCGTGGCGATGGCCTCCAATGCCGTGACGTACGCTGCATAGGGCAAGAACGGACTGCGCAGCCAGCTCGCAACGCATTCGCGACCCCTCACGCGACGATGCATCGCATAGCAGGCCAAAGCTAGAAGCACGCTGAAGATCCAGGCGGAGTGAACGACGAACAGCATTGCCAGGCGACACTCGCCTTCATTACATTCGTCGTCATCCATGTGAATCAAGGAATAGCGGCCCAGCATGGCTCGCAGCAAGTCCGACAGCGACACGCCGTCGCGGCGTATGCCATGGGAGGACCCCAATCGCGACGCGACTATGTGGCAACCTTCGTGGAGCAAGCCGAAAGTGGCGTAGAATGACAGCGATACGAGACTGGCTTCCAAGTGGTTGTCCCCCATGATTTTGTTGCTGATGATGATGATGCCCTTGGATGGATGATGTAGAAAAGAAACACAGACAACCCAGTGGACTTTATGACTTGCTGAAAAGGCAGGTTTCTCGACCTCATTTGGCAGCGTGGACCTCGGTTATTACGTTGATTAGCGCAACGAGACGCGTAACGAATCTGGCGATGCATAGGGGCATAAGGTACCAGTGCAGCTTGAGTTCCGATTGACATTGTGGATATTAGGTTTTGGATCCACCGATTTCTGTTCGTGCCTGCTGCCTAGATTCATTCAATCAGTTCGATTCTCACGAAAATTTGGATCAGGATGGATCTTTTGCTGAGGGCAAACAAAAAATGGAAGACCCACAGCAGCATGGCCAAGGCAAGACATGTCCTACATTGCGTCCCACTCTGTCTCAGCCCTATGCCCGCAATTATCATGCCTATGCTGGCGTATTATACCCCATGATGTCATCATGGTCCACTTGGTAGGAATTGTACAAAACCCATGAATCGCAAAAGGGTCCATTGGTACGGTACCTTACGGTATAGTACCATAGAATCTGGCGGGCGACCACTGTACAAGCAACTAAGTAGTACCATAGCTATTCTACTAGGTAGTATCTAACATAAGGTAGTCTATAACATCTCCTAACATCATAATGTGGGTATAGCGTGGTCCTGTGTGGTCTACCGCCTCACCATCCGAAGTCATGACAATATGCGAGAGACAAAACCAGACGCATAGCTAGTAACTGCGAGTAATTCAGAATCTTGGAGGGGTACGATCACATCACATCATATTACACACCAAAACCAAATGCGGATGGATTTCTCCTTCACACTCCAGTGTTCTCCTTCATGCTTCAGAGGTGGAAAATTGTGTTTCATTGTCTGATACCCAACAGCGGCAGCGTCTTCTTTGCCATTGCAACAGATGCGCTGCAATGTAGATACAACCGACAGCTCTGCTATTGGCGATGGCTGGCGGCGGGAGCAGAGCGGACGCATGCGTTGGAGGCGAAAATTTTGACTCATGCTTGAGGTGTTTTCGCAATGTCTTCTTGGTCTTGCTCCCGCTGGATTGTTCCTTTACAATCCTGTGGGGTTGACTTTCGCCATTATTTTCCTGGTCTTGCTCCCACCCGTTTGGTCCTGTCCAATCTTGCGGACTTGACTTTCTGCAATATCTTCCGGGTCTTGCTCCCACTGGATTGGACCTGTAATATCAGACTTTCGAGTTGTTCTTCCTCCGTTTCATCTTGTTAGTCATGCTCCGTTGTTGTAGTTCTCTGTAATCTCACTGGTTGGGTCCTCTACAATCGCACTGGTTTGGATCTCTACAATATTACTTCCCCCAATTCGTTCCCACAATTTCTCGTCAGTATCGAACGCTAAAAGCAAAGAAACAATATCAACACACTATTCATCATGAAGATCTCCATCGCGTGTTTGGGACTAATTTCGGTCTGTGGGGCCTCAGAAGGAAGAGCATCGAGTTTGAAGAACAACGGGGCAGTTTGTGGCAGCAGCCGGGAGTGCAAAAGCGACTGCTGCAGTAGGTCAGGTTCAAGGCATGTGTGCACGCACAGACACAGTGGCAATGTGTGCGTTGTCAATGGGCACGTTCCTGGGGGCGTTGAAGTCGCGGAGGGGGATAACTATCATGACGAAGGTAATGGTAAAGGAATGGGCAATGCCGAAGACAAGGGTAACCGTCATATTAATCATCATCACAATACGGAAGCAGCCACTCTCATCAAGGCTAACCTTAGATCATCTGAAACGAGGTGCGGCTGCTCTTCGTGCACCGCTTCTGTGCTAGATAGGGTTGCTAATAGGCATCGAGTTGAAGACCGTATTAATTGGATCATCAATAATAAGGGGCAATCTGAAAAGGCTGCATGTGATTTTGTCTGTGGTGAGGAATTCCCTAGTGTCTGTGGCGAATGCAGTTGTGACCGAGAAGAACACAGTGGCAATGGGGCAAAGTGCACCGGTTGCAGCTGGGATAATGGCAATAACTGCCCTGACTGGTGGTGCAATGAAAGCCAATCGAATTGCAATGAATGCACGGGTTCTTGGTTTGGTGATAATGAACGATGGGGCGGTGTGACAAAGTGCAAAGGTTGCAGCGAGGATGATGGCAATAGCTGCCTTGAGGGGTGGTGCAGTTCAAGCCAATCAAATTGCAATTACTGCAAAGGTTCTTGGTTTGGTGGCAATGGAGGCGGTGGCGGTGATCAGAAACCTGAGTGTGGTGGAGCAGTTGACTCCTCCAGTTCCGCAAAGGAAACTTGCGAGCAGTTCTTGTGGGGCCCAACGGGAGATAATAGCATGCATTGCTTTGCATATGGTGGAAGTGGAGACCCTTGTCACTTGAACAACAATAATGACCTAGATGATGGCATCTTCAAAGATCCATCATTGTGCTCTGGAGACACTTTCTATTTGTGGGATGAGCCTGACACACACGGCCGTAATTATACTTGGGCTGGAACGACTTGGCTGGAATATTCTAAAAAATTTTCTCAGCAGCTGAATAGTATGAGATCTCTTGGCACCAAAGTTACTGGGCCACTCCTGAAAGCTGGTAATAGCAGTGAAATCGAACAACATATGAGACAATTCTTTGATGCCTGTGGATCGGCTTGCTTTGACCCAGCAAATCCTGCATACATTGATGTGATTGCCATCAATGGTTTTTGTGGGCCATGGAACGGAGATGGTGGTTGCTATGAGGGTGCTTCCTCTCTACATAGTGAGGCATCTTCTGTATACTATGCCTTTAACCTTCCTGTCTACATCACTGTGAGTAATGCCAAAACTCATTTATTATGTGATATTTTGTGCATTTACTAACATTATGAATTATCTTCTTCACCCTTCTCATTTCGCTAGAACTGGTCTCGATTACAAACCACAACCCCAGAAGATCAGATCGATGCCATGAGAGCTATTTATCAGTTTTTCCCCTACTCTAGCACTACGATAATCAAACGTGTATATTGGTTTGGGGCGAAAGACTATGGTGGTGGGTCCGAAACGAGCAGCTATTTAACAAATACTTTATCGGACGGGCGCACTCTCGGTGAGTTGTGGCGTGAAATTTGTAATTTGTTCTAGCAGGAGATGTGTAGAAGAATATCTAAGGTGGTGGTAGGAGTGATTGATGTAATAAGTAACTGGTAGATAAGACACATATTGATGAGACATCTTGCTATTTGCCAAAATAATGCACTTGCTGATACAGTCATACAGAGATATATTAGTGGTTCAGTCAACCGCGAGAGTGCTGATCATTTAAGTATGAAAACAGGAACGAATGCATGAGATGTAGTCACATTTTAGTTTAGCAGCATCACTCACCCTATTACATTCCTACCCATCACATTCATATATTTAAAAGCTCCTTATGTACATGCAAACTCACTCTGTCAAGAAAACTCACAAGCTAATCCAAGCTTTTCCTAACGAGCTTAAAACTGATTGGGATTACTCACCTTAATGATATCACATCAGGGTTGGTGTTTGCTTGTTTGTGTGTTCCCCTTTTTTCAGAAACAAAAATTTTAAAGAGAAAATATAAAAGATCATCTCTTAAATAAACCATTCAAACTATTTAGCACAATGAGTCAGTAGGCAAAAGAATTATCAAGCCATAATCAAATATCTTAGAGAGGATCTAATGTAAATTGACACTGCATGAGTTTGATAATACCTCAGTTTCATCAACATCTTTGACAAGTCATATGACATCTATCAGAACTTCACTATGCAAAGCTTACAGCTGCCTCTTCAGACTTTCTTTTACTGCACTCTACATAATACTCACAACCTTAAAAGGGGCTTGAGTGTAAAACTAAACTTAATATGAATTAAAATCTCTCAGAGTCCCATTACTTTAAGATCTACAACTCAACATTCTTGACACGGAAAATTCTCACTGTGCTCCTCAATGCCCATAAATGCAGATGTGAGAGCAGTGTCACTTATACTTGTTGATGTACTAGACAGGGCAAGCAGGTCTCGACTCCTGACATTTTGTGTCCTTGTCCTGAATGGAGTAAAGTGGAACATGACTAAGAATCAAGCAGGGGGGTACACCCCAGAAATGATCATTTTTAGATGATGACGTATTGATATAAAAACTGTTCCTAGCCGGACTAGTAGGTCAAATTAAGATATATCCATTGTTTTGGAAAAAGTCTGCCCCATGCTACAGGATCCAAAAAGCCGGACCGTCCGGGCTTATTTTCGTATTTTACTGTGAGTAGGCCTCGGCAAATGTACTGAGATAGTGTGGCCCTCTCACCGTGCATTCCATAAACAAAAGCATGTGAAATGAAAATGAAAAATTATCATCATAGATAGTAACGTATTTCTATGTTATTCATTAAGCCCTCTTTTCTTCCCGCCAGTTTAATTCAGTGGGAGGAGGCTTTGTATCCTTCAGCCCAGCCACTGCCCACCTTTTTGTCTCGCCATCGCTGGTAAAATGTCATCTCCTCCCCCCCTCAACATCTCACCTCCCTCTCCTCCAAACATATTCCAATGCGATTGTATGCATTGTAAAAAGTAACGGAGACACAAACTTTTATTTGTTCTTACAAGATGCTTCTCTGTTACATGAAGTGGACAGAATGAATAATCCAAAAAAATGGGTGTGGATTGTACATGATCACTGTAATATTTTTCTGTTGGATTCCAAATTCCAAAATTATTGTGCTCTTGTTGTCTTATTAAATGATTGTGTGTGTTGTTCCACAGCCTTGCTCCTGCAGGAAGTACAGGCTCCACAAAATATTGGATATCGCACCATTGACACCCACCAGTTTGGTTTCAGTTGAGCTCTTGATATTGACTTCCTGCTTCTAGGAGTAGCTTAGCACCGCTCTTTTGCCAAGAGTCATTGCCGCTCCTGCCTGTTCTTTGCAATGCCAATGCACCATGTGTGCCATATCTATGAACCACTGCATTACTTGCAGAGCGCTCACTTGGATCCACAATCTCAGCAATAATGTTGCCCTTAGGTACTGCAGCACTTTACGCAGGTTTGTCCAATCTTGTGTGCCAGGCTGTTTCACCATTGTTATGAGGAATGACACTGATCTTTGTACATCGTTTTGGGCTCTTGTTGAGAGGAACAGCAACTGAGCTGTTGTCCTATGGAACTGCATTGCCTGTTCCTCTGTTAAGTATTCGGTGGTCCCCTCCTCAGCCACACTAAAGAGGTTCTCTGGGTGTGTGGTCGCGCTTCCCTTGTCAACTCCTATGGAAAGTCCTAAAGCATTTTGTCTATGTATTCCAACACATCGACCTGAAAAATTTTGTGTTCCGTAAAATCTAGGTCCATTCCCATGTCCTTTCCTTTGCCTCCCTGGTGAACTGTCATTGTCTCTCTGTATATCTTGCGTAAGTACGAGTATGAATTCACTTTGAACCATGCAAATGTCAGATATCTTTGGGCACTCGTGTGGCCTCAATATCCACCCCCTGAGA
>JALLPC010000558.1:0-12533 GCA_036940045.1 Stephanocyclus meneghinianus | reverse complement strand
GTTTCGTCAGACCTAGGGAGAAGGTTCCGTCTTACAAAGCCACGGGGTTCCATATAACTGCCCCCTTTTAATCTCTCCGCAACTCATTATCAATCGTGGGCAATCCCTGTGAAACAACGTAGGAATTCATACCTGCACATAAACCCGAACTCTGATGCAAGTTCTACGAAATTACACAGAAGCGTGTCAGCAGTTCTCACATCTGCTCCGTACATATGTATCTACCTCGCCGATGTACTTCCTCCGTTGCAGGGTATTTTTATCATTTTCGCCAAATCTCAGTGAGGTAGTCACACATCCCAAAATCGAGAACTTGTGGTGTTGCTCTTGGTATGTACTGATTTTTACGGTACATCCCTCACGGTCACTATTTAACAGAAAGTCCTGAAGGCTCCTCAACATGCATTGTCCTTACAGGAGTGACGCTCCTGCGCATGCTGAAAGCCAAAAGCAAAGAAATCTTCATGCTTTGTTCAATCAGATCGTGTTGGATTCCCAACATGACTTGTAGCGAGAGACAGCTTGGATATTCTTCCTCTAAAGTAAATACGAATGATCGCTGTCTCTATGTAATTATCCAATAAATCGGGTGATTTTCAATTGGAGATCATTTGTAAATTACAATAAGCCAAAGGGGGCAGAGCACTATATTGATGAAGACAAGCCAATAATGCATTCTTCGTCATCACACAATTTGCCCCATTCTGCAGGTTCCATAGGTTGGTCTGGATCGCACACTTCTTGAATTTGAGTCATACTTTTTTGCAAAGCATCCAATGCCCTTGCCCACGTAGATGCAGGTACAGAGCTGACAAGCAATCCCGCCGGTTTTACCAAGTCAATACATCTACCCAAGTTCAGCAACGCTGATTCAAGTACAACTATTATTTTGACATCTTCTTTTGTGAAACGATTGCGACCCTGTTTTTGGAAATGTTTTACAACACCTGCACGTATGGACTGGCCTTTTTCGGTGTACAATGCTTCTACAAGTGACACTAATGATCGTCGGATTGATGACAAAAGGTAGTAGTTGTCTCTTTGGAAGAATTCAGTCTGTGAAAGGTTGGAAGGATTAAGCGGGAATCAGTCTTCGAATGACGCTGCAGGGTGGTTTCGCATGTTAAGAAAACTTACCTGTTCGACAACTCCTTTCATATTCACAAGAAGTGGTGTCAACTCTTCTCCCAGTAAGTAGCACTGGCCGAGAAATACAATGGCTTCTTCGTCTCCGTGCAAAAATGGGTAAGTCCCATACTGAAAACTCCAACTAGTATCAACACTGTTTTCGATTCCTCCAAATGTGGCTCGTTCTGACACTACGGGCGCCTTATCACTGCCTCTCACGTGCACCGATGAACTGTAACTTGGATCCATAACTTCCAACTCCTGGTTGTTCGACCATCTATCAGATCCGACCAATCCCCTGAGCGAGACAAGCGGTTGCAAAAAGCTCTTGATGGGAGACCGATGATGAACATCATTCAAATTGCAAAGATGGTATTCGGTCGACACAAGAGTAAAATGAATGTCTACTTTTCGTTCTAATATTTTCCATCCAACTCCATAATGTTGATTCAACCTTTCTGTCAGCGGGCGCTCATTAAGCCATTGCTTGATATGATTCCGCCATAACTCAGACGCTATCCGCTCCATGGCCTCGCGTTCATTGGAGCTTTTGGTGTCCACCCATATTCTCGTTGCAAGAGAATCGATTGTGATGTTCTGTGCTGCGCACAAATGTCGAAAGTATACGTAGCCAGCGGTTGCATCAGATATGGTATTTCCTTGGCTAACGCCCCCAGTGAAACAAATGAGCTTGGGACAAAATAATGGTTCTTCCTTGAAAATTTTGACCAAAGTACGTATCCTCGTGGCGTATTCGACAGTAACTTGATCCTGAATCAGAGGTTTCCCAAAAACAATTGCAACATGATACGTCGTAGCATTCCGATCGCTCCACTCTCCCTGAAACTGATTATAACCCAATAGACTTTGCATAGAATCCGTGGCATGCTGGGTATGGACATTTGGTCCGTCGTAGAGTTTATTTTCGTTCACTCCTCTCCTCTGTCCGGATCTACTCCAATTATTCCGTAATATCTTGTGATTGATCTTGTGCATCAATTCAATGAGACCTTGCGAAGTCTCCGGGGTGCTGTCTTCTGCAGATGGGGCCCAAGATGGATTGTTCCGCCTGGCTCGTGCTGCCTTTGCGGCCGACATTGATGAGAATGATAAGCGGTTCGATTTCAATGTTTTTTTCTCTGCCTCGCTTTCCTTTCTTTGAACGATAAGAGATGCAGCAGCTCGAGCCAAGCGGTCCCTGTGAGTCTGCTCCGACCCTTTCAATGCTGCGTTCGTAGCAGGAGCCGCCAAGTCTTTCAGTCTCACCCGCACTCTGCTCGAAATTGCATCTGCTGTGCGTTCGGCGTCAGCTAGAGCACCTTTCGATCTCTTGACTTTGTTTCCGACGCGTTTCGAGCTCGGTTCATGTTCGTTATAGCTCGTGTCGTCCACAGAGGCAGCTCCGGGAACCTCGTCGCTGTTTCGGGATGCATAAGCTACGCCATGGCTCCACGTGGCACGCTCCGTTCTCGAGCGGCTTTGAAATATAGCTTTGTGGCGCGAAAATACCTTGGTACGATGCCACTCTCGAGACAAACAATCTGGTGGTTTCCACGACGTGATTGGTGTATCGAAGTCAGGGAGTGATCTCGGCAGTGGCACGAACGAGGTTTGCAGTGATCCCACGGAAATTGGGGAATACAGGACTGATGCAGTCACGAGAATATGGGCAGATTTCATTTTCGAATGGAACAAAATGTTAGATGGCACCGCCTTCGACGATCGATTGGAGCCTTGTAGAGCCTTGTCTCATTCTGTCGTCATAAATAATAATAAAAATTAATAATATATTATAACACTATGATGGAAAAGATACATAACTTAGTTTTCAAAGGTTGACATGATGATTACACATTTCCTGTACCTCTAAGTTCGTTGGGAATTTCTTCGCGTCTCTTTTTATCTCACCTGTCACCAAGCTAACCAAGATCTCCCAATCTCCGCCTGTATATTAAACACAAAACACAATGATGAATGTTTAGAAATGATCCGCCCTCGGTCTTCCATTTGATGAAATCTTCCTTATGTTGATCATCTCTTGAAACTAAAAATGAGATCCGTCACTGATCTGGCTAGCCTGGCGAGGTTCATTCTTTCACCTGACTGCAAGTCCATCGTCATTCTTACGGGTGCTGGTGTGAGCGTTGCTTCCGGGATGTGAGTCATGACTAACTATGTATATATTTAATCGTAATTTTTACAGCTTTCAATTTTCTTGGTGCATCTCATGCCTAGTACTTGTTTCTAGACCTGACTTTCGAAGTCCCGGGGGCATGTATGACATTCTGCAACCAGAGTTGATTGTGAGATCAAAGAATATAGTTGGTTCGTCTTCGTACAACGTAAGTTCTGATCGTTGCCCGCTTATATCGTCCCTTTCTTTAGACTGCAACCGAAAGGCAACGTAAACTTATGGCAATAGATCCAACTTACGTCGTGGAGAGGGGGATGTTTCTCGAGAATCCATTTCCCTACCTCGAGGTCAGAAGGCCTTTTATTCTCGGAGTGATGGAGAAGAAGTGGAAGCCCACAATTGGTCTGTTATATACTTTGATCATGCCATTTTGTGAAGATATTATTCGTCATAAACTCGTGCAATGACACATCCATTTCGTCTTCTCAGCACACCACTTTGCAAGTCTGTTGCACACAAAAACCAACAAGCTTACACGAGTGTTCACCCAAAATATTGACGGGCTTACATATGCCGTCAATCTTCCAGAGGACAAGATTGTCNCAGAGGACAAGATTGTCTCGGTCCACGGCACAATTGGAAAGGCGGGCTGTGAAATTTGTGGTAAAGACATGGATTTCAAGGATTTCTGCGACGAAGTAGAGAGGAAAATAAAAAACATTTACTCTCCAGAGTTTGGGCCAAAAGAATCAACTCCCATTCCCTGTCGGTCTTGCGGTAATGCCACTGTCAAGCCAAAAACTGTGTTGTTTGGGTCATCATTGCCGACGGAGTTTTTCGATAAAGCCGCTCAAGACTTACCAACTACAGATTTACTTATTGTAGCTGGGACTTCACTGGTAGTCAGTCCAGCGAACTCCTTGGTTTACAACGTTCCGAGTGATACTTTAAGGGTAGTCATCAATGACGAACATGTGGGTCAAGCACTCGGTATTGAATATGATATGAATGCCAGTAGAGATTTCTTTGCAAGAGGTGATTGCGAGAAAGTATGTTTAGATTTGATTGATGAATTGGGATGGTTGGCGGACTTGATCGTGGAGACAGACAATTTGCCAGAAACGAGTGTCCAATTAATCAAAGCAAAGATGATTAAATAGGCAGTATTTAAGAAATATTTATATATAGCTGTCCTTCGCATTTAACTGAACTAATGGCGCGTCATGACTTAAAAGTCCCCAGGCTCTGTTGTTGACCTTCTTTTCCTTTCAAATTCAATAGCGTCGACAACTATTAATATTAATTCAGGAGAGTTCGGATATTATCGAGAATTTTTGAAGAGGAGAAATAGGAGATAGATTTAAAAGCACTCACATTCTTGCTTTTCAATTAAATTTGAGAAGTCCACGTCATATATTTCTAGCTCTTTCTTTAACTCTGCTATGCTCATGGAGGCGAGATTTTTCAATTCCCGAGGAGATTCAAGAGCATTGTCCTCTGTCAAAGCACTCTCATCACAATCTTTGGAAGTAGAAATGCAATAGTCTTCATTGTGAGTTAGAGTATCTGTCACTTCCTTGTGATGTGAATCGGGAGGATCACTTCCTCTTGTAGCCTTGTCAAAAGTTACAGCATGCATATGAAGTTCAACGTCTTGTGACAACTCGACTTTGCTCCCAGCGTCTGAACAATTATCGGATGAGTTCGATGAAATTGTGACAACATATCCGCCCACCGGGACAAAGGCATTTTCGTGATCGTATGTATGAAGGGCTTTCTTCCAGACTTCTTCAACTTGCGATACTGAAGAAGTAACCGAGTTTTCGGCTTGGCACTGCATTCCTTGGACAGACCTCTTCGATCGGTTAAAGAATAACAATTGGGCAACTCCAGTAAGGACAATAAGCAAAATGCCCAGAATGATGGCAACGATTGTTGATGTGCTTGTTCCACCTGACTCGGGTGACGCTACTACCATATTTGCGTTCACATCTGATTCCAAGGAACTGACGATTAAATCATCAATGAAAATAACTTTCAACACTTTTGGTGACTCGTATCGACCAGACCCCATCCCAGTTTGTAATAAGTAGATTGCTTCGCTCGGGACATCTTTCAAGACTGATGCAGGAGTATTTATGTCAAAAAATAAAGTTATCGAACCAATCATTGAATCACACACAGATGGCGAGTCGATGTTTGCGGCAACAGAACATGGAGCTGACATGGGAGTTTCAAAAACGTTCGGCAAAAATTAGTGATTGTTGTTGTAAAGAAATTCGCTTTAATAGTAATGGGTTCTGGCGAAATATTCCTCCAATCAACTCACAGTTCTCATTTTGCATATCTGAAGGGTGCGAGAGAATTGCGACAATATAATCCTGAATAGTTTCGGTGAGACTTTTTCTAAGATGTGATGAAAGTATGCGACTAGCAGAGCTTGAAGAAGCTCTTTCGCACCCCAAATACAAAGCTAGGTCGTTTAACATCGAGGTTTTGACATCAACCATTGCTTCTATTGCGGATGATGAAGGATGCCTGTGTAGTTCATAGCTGTACGAAAGTGGGACAGATTTTGACTTAGAAGTACTCGATGAATCATCGTCTCTGCAACGAAGAAGCGTAGATGTTGACAAAGGAGACTGCACGCCGCCATTAGTATTGATTCCACCAGGATCGTTATCAAGGTAATTTGGTGTTACTGGAACAGGTGAAGGCTGCACGCCTCCCAGCGGATCGGTTTCAGAAGGAATGCCAACTGAATACGGGCTGGACTCTTCAATGTAGTCGGGCGTTCCTGATGTACTGTCACTGGTTGGCTGCGGAGCGCTTATCACGGTAGGAGATGGATATGTCATAGGCGCAAAAGCATCAGGTCTCCCTGATGTAAAGTCAGCGGGAGGTTGTACAGCGTTGGTGACGGAAGAAGACGTAAATGTCGAAGCCGCAGAAGTATCAACCTCTTCGGGAGAATAACCAGGTTCGCCACAGCTGTACGATGAATCAGCAACTTTCTTGTTCACGACATCTAGTAAAGGTGTCGACAGATCTTCCTGTTCACAACAAAAGAAAAAATGAGCACGAACTGCACGGCATAAAGAGCAAGACAACAAAAATGTTTCCACGAAACGTGCCATGACATCACCACTGAGTTCCCATATGATAAACCTGAAAAGAATGGAGGCAAAGTGACACTAATGTAGAGATGATGCGGGGAAGACAATGTACCCCAAAATTATAACAGGTAGCTATTTTTGTTCTCACCCGTGCAAGTTGTTCTCAATTGCATACTGTGTTTTCGCACAGATAGCATTCTCACTGTCAAAGGAGACACTACCGCCACTTTCAAAATAAGCCCAATCTGTCCACGATGCTTTGTCCCAGATATGAGTCATTGATGGAAGCTGCGCAACGATGTTGAAATACTGCGAAAAAATGAAACAGAGATATGGGCGTCTAGGACATCAGGATACAATTTTTACAGTAAAGTCTTGAGTGAAGGCACGAATGAAGGGCGAACTGCTAACCTGAGGAGTGCCGTCGTCAATCCCCCATACAGCCTGATCAGCTCCAGAGTGAGGTTCATTTAGACCAGTTGCTCCAGCAAAGCTGCGGCCATAGAAAGGCAAGCCGATGTTAATTTTATCCCTTGTCCCCCCGCCTTTGTTGAAGATTGATGAGTAAAGAAGTATCGCGAATGAGAAACTGGTGCTTTGAACACAAATCACAACTTCATTCACTCACCTGCCAGCCAATTTTGCACACAATCATGAACCGAAAATCCCACTTCCCCCCATCCTTGATAATAGAGAGGAGCGTTAGTTCCGGTCGTCTCCGAGAAGGCTCCGTGGAAATCATATGTCATGAGATTCAATTCTGAAAGTGTGCTTGCGACGTGGGCTATGTCCATATTGGCGATATGGGACGGACCACTGAAGGAAGAATAATCATTGATTGAACAAAAAGTTAGTTTGTCAATTTTCTCATTGTTTTTGTGATAAGATATTAAACTTGCCATGGAAGCGCCGCCGTGAGTCCAAAAGATCGACCCATTTGCTCTCCAAGTTCGTCAAGCTTCGATCGTACATCGTCAAGTAAGAGACGAAAATTTGCCTTGTCATTTGCGGTGCCTGAGTGTTCTTCAAACCTGTGAGCACAAGCTAGATTTTAGTCGGTCGTTCTCGAACGTACACATTTGTAAGGGACACAAAGAAACAAATTCTTACCCCGGATACTCCCAGTCTGTTAAGAGGTTTGATGCGAATAGCATGATAGATTTCAAATTCAGAGATGTCGTTAAAAACAAATGAAAGAAACATTCCACAAGGCAACCTTAATCGGTTGACCCACTCAACTACCCACCGATATCGATCCCGTCAAAGTTGTATGCTTTAATCAAGTCAACACAGTTTTGTGCGAAATTTGCTCTTGCGGTAGAATCTGCAGCCATCGCCGGGAAAGGGTCACTCAAAGTCCTGTTTGTTCCACATGATGAGATGAATATATAATGATAAGACACTGCAACACGAAGAAAGTGAGCGGGTTTTTGTCTATTCGCTGGAATTTTCATCAGTCTCACCAGCCACCTATGGAAGGATATATCTCCGCGCCGGCTGCATGAACCAAATAAATCAAGCCCTGCTCGTAGGTGTGATAGTTACAAGGTCTGTCCGTCGGACTGTCCCAAGAGCAATATTGTTCAGATCCCTGGGAAGGATTCCAATTGTACGGCCCGAATAAGACATTAGGATCACCCCAGCTGTCAGTCTTTGGATTGGTATCACAAATTGAAGCAAAATGAGTGCCACTGCGCTTCTCGACAACCGGAAGCAACGTGACCATATGAACTCACACCCCAAAGATTGCCATTCGTGTCAGTTTGAAAGAAAGCGTAGTTGACGCGTTGTAGCTTTGTGAAATCCATATTCTCTGGTGCCGCCAGTTTATTTCGATCATACCATTGCCAAGACGCATAGTATCCGACGATTGTCTTCTCGCGATCGGTACGAGAAACTTGTGGTTGGCTCATGTAAGATGCAATTGTAGAAGCAGTTGGCAAGCTGACGGGAATTGCAACTGATGCTGTTTGCACAGCAATTGTGGGTAGAGACGTGGGATTGCTGCCCGAAAACGAGGCATCCGAGTTTGCCATGATTCTTGTTTCGGCGCAGTTCCTAAGGAATTCGCAATGTGAGAATCGTCGTTAAAGTCAGATGGACTCATTCAACACCTGCTTCAGGGAGTAAGAAGACTCACCAAAACTGTTCAGGTCCCCCATCTCCATCTGGCGATACATCTCCACATAAACTCGCAGACAAACTGTCGTCTCTCCATCCGTCCGGCCAGTTGTATTCGGCATAGCCGTTATGAATACAAGTGTTTGCTGTCAAATAATACCTGCAGCGTCTCATGTCGGCATTTCGTTGAAACGAAAAATGACCAAAAGATGATAGTTGATCATGAGTTCTCACCATTGAAGAAGCACAAGATCGCCATACACGTTCGGAGGCAAACGCATCTTAAACGAAAAGTCCATCAGTCCCTCAGTTGTTCCGTAGTTCGGAACATACTCGCCGTCCACAACGACATCTACTGGTGCAACGTATGCACGGTAGGGATAATTAGGGTCGTAATTCGCTCCGTATATTAAATCTTCAACGAACGTCAATTTGTTCTGACCGAAGCATTCTTGGGAAAAAAGAATGAGGAAGGATGTGTCCAATTGCTTTAGATTCTCATTCAATCCGTCAAATACACTCGATTTGATAGGACTCACCTTTCGTCGGCACTTCCCCACTCGAAATTGCACACACCGCAAATTCGAAGTGCCCCTTGTGATGGGCAGTCAGAGTGACATTTACAATGACATCTTGTCCTTGAGTAAACGTGGCTTGAATGTTAGTTGGCATGGGACCCCCCAGTGCGTTTCTGATGGGAGTACGGATGTGACAGTGATTGAGGGGTTCGTTAAAAATGCGTGAACGCAAGGTAAGATCTGAGATGAACTCACTTTGGAGTATCATAATTCCTCATTTCCTGGGCGATTCCACATTCCGCGAGGGATCCCCCACGATTTAAACAATGAGGACATGTTTCAGGCTGTGGATCATTTTCTGTTTGGGGCCACCATACCGTTTCTTGAAAAGCTAACCAATTGCGCTGAGGTTCAAGTTCAAGCGAGCAAAAACAAAAAGAGTGAGAAAGTTAGGTGACACAAGGACGAGTGAAGAATGAGGTCCCGGTTCGTGATTACAGCGGTTGAAACCATGGATGTAGCATGCAGGCACAGCAGAAATGTCAAGGCACGGAGAGTAGTGCCCCGCTGCTGTTTTAAGCGTGCACATGGAAAAAGTCCTAATTTTTCCACTAGACCAGATCAGTCAATCGTCACTTTTGGGCAGTTTGATTCCGAGAAACGAAATGATGCCGCATTCTCCGAATGCAACTTCGTTCTTCGGCAGAATTCAACCCGTGGTAGAATTGCTACAAGGTTGACAAGGGAGAAACATAATATTGCGCCAGCTCACCGATCTTGGCCCCGTCATGTAGCCGTGGCCGTGGACACTTTCGAGTGTATACAGGAGGCCGAAGCCAATGTATATTAGACGGGTCATCGAGTCGCTTAGACGTGAATTTTTACTGCGCACGTCCAGATTTGATATCGATATTGTTTGATGTCTTTCGTCCTCGTTTTCATGGGATTTGAGCTACAGGATAAAAGGTGTAGTGTGGTTTTTTGTGGGTCTATGCTACGAGGAGGCTACGAGGTCTCGCTTCAGAGGGCTCATCATGAATACAATATCGTTCGGGCATGTGAAATCCCACCAAGTCGGTTCGAGTACCAGATCATAATATTTAAATGTACCACCATGCTACCTACTATACCACTCCAACAAAAGGGGCTGTTGGCTAGGAGTCCCACATACCTCCCACATACCTATGTATACGGTTCTTTTTCTTCAAGGAAACATGCTGAGAGTTGTGTGTGTCTTGAGATGATATTATCTTCTAAAGGATATACCGCTTGTTTACAGCTGAGCCTAGTTCGTGGGAGGTCTAGGTAGCAATGGTTCTTCGCAGCACAAAAAAATGCATTTTAGTAGGCTCGTGTAAAAAACTGGTGATGGCTTATTTATTTCAAGATATCCACGAATGAAAACAATGTGAAGCTCCCCCACCCCAATACTATGGTATTGTACCGTCACTGCTTGCCTCCAGTCTTCCTCCACCCTTGCTCACACCATCAGCTTTAATGAGCGTCCATGACTTGAAAATTAGTGCCTGTATGGTCAAAAAAAATCTACCCCAGTCCATCGCAAGTTCATGCCTCCTATCTCATTTCTCTTGCTTGCTTTGCATGCACAAAGAATTATTTCATGCACTTTGGTTTGTTCTAGTCACACCCCTTGAGTGCTATCCCGCAATCAAGTTGGCAATGAATTATTGAGAACTGCAACAAATAAAAAAACAGAGCATTATTCTGATTGACACAATAGTTGACGCCATATTCCTTTCATAACTATTTATATTCTTCACAACAAAGCAATATGGGAGTGAAGTCAGGAAGTATACTGTTGCACTCGATCTCTGATATGACTTTCATCGATCTTGTTGCGGTATTAAAGGCACACGCTAAAGATCAAGCTCTGATTGCCCAAAAGTTTTTGTTGACTGCAATAATCTCGTCTACATTTTTAGTAAAGCAAGTTCAATTGTAGAGGCAGTGACGAATCATCTGATAAAGTTTGCTAAAGAGGGGATTATTATGGTACTAGTCGTTGACAGAGTTAGACCTACCTGCAAACAGGCAAGAAGCTTTCTAGTCACTCAAAAAGAAAAGAAACAAATTAAAGCCTTCCTACTCCGTTAAGATCTCCATGAAGCCAACAAGTGTTAGGTTAATGAACAGTTGAATGATGCTGAACAAACTGCTCTCAAGGCCAAAATCAAGTCACTGGAATGGAAGTTTAAGACAAACGAAACACAAGCACAAAGTAGCCCCCCACCAAACTTTGCCAAGGATCTAGAGATGAAGCTGGAAGAACTTGGTGAGCACACTCCAAACAACAAATATGGTCACATTGAAAAGGTTGTTGTTGGTCAATTCCCAGCTGATGCATACATGGCTGGGTGTATTTTGCATCGAGAGGCAACAATGGCAATAACAACAGATGCTGACATACCTGTCATTGCTGGAGATGGTTGCCTAGCCATAGTTGGATTCACCAAGAACTCTTACAGAGTGAGATGCATGTCTGATTCCAACATCAAGCTTACCATGCAGCTGTTGCTCAAGGAGTCCAAAGCAAAGTTTGATCCAGCTGAGTTTCCATTCTTTGATGGAGTATAGTATGCCAGGCTACAAGCACTTGTAATTGTGATACTAGCTGTTGATATGTATTCAGATGGGATGAAGGGTGTTAAGACCAAAAAGTTGTCAGACCTAATTGAGGATCTTGCAAAAAAAAATGTGAGAGTCAATCAAGACCTCTACCTTCATCTATTCAACCAGTTCAAGACAAAGAATAACCTTACACACAAAATAGTCAACACACTGATTGATGAACTGTTGTACGAGCCAACAAATGAAGTGATTGATGCAAGTAACAGCCATGACTTGAGCAAACAAATGTATTTGTTTGGCCCGCCTAACAAGCTGACAAAATACCTCAAAGAATTTGCTACTGATGACAGTTTGCACATGACTCCATCTACCCCCGTTCTTCTGTGTGCACTTGCAAAGGCATTGATGACTGCACCCATTCATGCTTGGAAGGATTAGGAGTCCAAAATTGTAGTAAGTGTGAAGAGGACAGATGAAAAAATGCCAAGATGAAAAGAATGGCAAGACTTACTGCCTCTCATGCTTTGCTGCTGTGGAATCCATTGATCCTGTGCATGAAGGTATGGGTAGTAGAACCATTGCTGCCCATGAGGCTAGAGTTAAATGATATCTACAATTTTGATGATGTTGATAGCCTGTTGAGGGATGAAGTTGAAGATATGCATGAGATGATGGAGTTTATAGGAATATACAGAAAGTTATAGAGCACTGTGCCATTTCCATTGTATGAAACGGCTGAGATGGACTGTATCACAATGACAAAGTGGGATCAGTTGATGTAGATTGATTTCAAAGAGGGTGGGGCCTTCTTAGCTGAGACAAGTATAGATGCAAAACACTTACCCCATGTTCTAAGTCTCTTTTCATCACTTTTGGATTTCGTGTTGGGTAAAAAGACTGAGTGGATGAAAGATGCTGCTGTGTACA
>JALLPC010000557.1:0-12515 GCA_036940045.1 Stephanocyclus meneghinianus | reverse complement strand
CAAAAAGGAAGTTCATCTCTTTTCTGTAGAAATGGGTGGTACATTCCATGAAAAGTGCTGGAATTGCAGGAAAGGTTGCAGGTACCTGGCAAAAGAGTGCAGAAAACATAAAGGGAACTTGCATGGTGGCAAAGCCAATGAAGCTAGAGGAGGTAATACCAAATATGGTGGAAATAATAAAATGTGCAAATATCGTGGAATCAAAGGGCACAAGGAAGCCCAGTGTTTTAAGAAAACCCTAAAAAAGCACCAGAGTGGTGGAAGGAGAAACATGCAAAAACAAAGTTGGCCACACCATGCGTTGAAGTCTCATTGATGTCATTGGGCAATGTCGAGAAAGATGGAGTTGATATCTTCTCTGTACTTGGCAAAGACAAGGGATCATTGGCAATGCTGTAAGATGTGAATGTGTGGATCTGTGATTTGGGAGCTAGCAACCATGTGACATGGTGTAACAGGGGTGCAACAAATACTTGTGAGACACAAATGTTGAGCCTTGATCATGCCAGAAAGGCTTTGGAACTACTGTCATGGTTGACATTCCAGAAAGTTCCATGTCCAAGGCTGGATTACTGGAAATGAGGGCTTTGTTGATGGAGTACGCATACAACAAGGCACACAATTTAAACCTGTTAGCCTGTCAAAGCTGTTGCACCACCAGGGCTTGAAGATTACCTGCAGCAAAGATAACCTGCAGCAATGAAAAGTTGAAAACGGACAGGGCAGGGTCATTGAATTTGATATAGTAGCGCCCATGTCAAGAGCGGCAATATAAATATATGCTTATAGATTTATTCACTCAACTGAAGTGGTGGCAGCCAGTACCGAGGTGGGATTCAAGGTGAATGTGAACATTACCCATCAATTATTGGGGCATTGGAATGAAGATTCAGTTTGCTGAATGGCCCAAGAACTTGGTTGGGTGCTGATGCAAGAGATGTTGTGTGTATGCAAGCACTGTGCAAAGTCAAAGGCAAAGCAGACAAATGTGAAATCGACTAGCATTACAAGAAGGCTGTTGTCCCAGGGCAAAGGCTGCACTTGAATCTTACCAAGGTGACCAGTCTAGCATGCCTGAACATGCAACAATTAACCAAGATAACTGGAAGGTCCTGGTGTGCAAAGCAACGGGAAAGAAGTAGAGTGACTCCACCATGACTAAGAGCAACATGGTGGAATGTACATGCAAACATCTAAACAAGCTCAAAGCGCACATCATAGCGGTAAGGTACATATGACTAAATCCCACTAGTGAGAACTGAAAGCTGTAAAAACACACTGGGAGCAAGGAATGGGCAATTTTGCAACCCCTTGATATTGAGTTCATGTCTAGGGACACTCCCCAGCACAACAGCCTGGCTTAGCTTGCTTTTCTCTATTTGGTAGGGAGGTCCCCAGCAATGATGGGAGGTGTTGTGGTACCTGACACATTATGCACAAAAGTTGCATTGGAGGGTGTAGCATGTACTGCACAGCTTGATGGACTGGTTGTGGTTGATGTCCATGTATAATTAGCAACAGAGGACGTGCATATGTTGGGGTAAACCCTACGTGGTTTAAGAATCTTCATGCCTGGAGAACAGGGGGAGTCATGAAGGTTGGGGAAGACTGAAAAATTGGTGACTGGGGAACAACCATAATATTTGTTGAGTATGCAGAGCATGAAAGTTACAGTTTCAGAATGTGGGACCCCAAAACAGTTCAAGTTATTGTGACTTGTGATGTCATATGGCTCAGGTGTCTGAATTTCCAGCAAGAAGGTGCTGTTTGAGTATTGGAGATTGATGACACACCAGAGGAAATAGATTATATTGCCAAAAAAGGTTGAAGCTGATGTTGCATTGGAGTTGGGAGGCAGACTAACATGGAATAGTCCTCTTGTAACGGAGCCCTCAAGAGTGAGCATGACTCTATATGGGCAACCTATTAAGCCCCCAGATTGACTGACGTATGCACCAGCAATTGAGTTGAGATATCTTGGGGAAATGGCAGAGTTGGATAATGTGGAAGTGATGACTACGTACCTGTCTATGTGAAGGATGGAGCCTGTGCCAGCCTGTGCCAGCCAGTGCTGGTGGGGTTGGTGACATAAAAAACACAAGTGAATTGAATTTTCTTAACTACCAGAAGGCAATGCAAAGCCCAGATGCTGAGTCATGGTTGCACAAGATAGCAAATGAGAAGGCAGGCTTTGACAACAATGAATTCTCTCCCATAGGATACAAGGTACTGACTACAGCATGGGCGATGAAGAAGAAATCAAATGGGACTTTCTGCGGGAGGCTTAATGCCAGTGGGTATGAACAAGTTGATGGGAGTCACTATGTCTTGGATTCTATTGCCACACCAGTGACTAATCCCATCAAAGTACGACTCGTCCTCACCTTGTTATGCATGGATCTAATTGTTGAAGGAGCATTCCTGCAGGGGAAGTTTGAGAATGGAGAAGAACTCTACATTGAAGTTCCTGATGGGTTTGCAAAATGGCACCCAGGTGATGTGGTACCACAGATGAATGTACCTCTGTATGACACTAAGCAAGCTGTATACAGCTTTTTCCAGACATTCAAGAAGTGTATCACAGGTGTGATTTATGTTCACTCAAAGGCTGACCTATGAATGTATTTTGCTTGAGAAAGTGACAAGTTTATCATGCTGGTAGCATGGTTAGATGACATAATGATTCTAGGACCTCCTACCTTGGTTGAGAAGGGTCAGCATGGACTTGAATCTGCTTTTATGTGCAAACAAGAAGGGCCACTCACAGAATATGTAAGCAGCAAAATAACTGTATTGCATGACAACACCAGCTTAGGAACTGTCAAGTTTACACAGCCTGTACTTCTACATAAACTATGGGATTGGGAGGAGTATATGGCTGTAGAAGAAACTGCATCAAAACTGCCAGCTGTTCCAGGTCAAATACTTGTAAAAGATGATGGTGAAGGGATGGTCAGTGACACAGAAGCAAAGATGTACCAGTCTGCTGTTGCAACCTGCATGTACATACTGCAGTGGTCATGTCCTGACATTTCAATGCGGTGCACAGACTTGCTATTCACATGACTGTGCCTAGGGAGGCTCATGTCCAAGCACTCAAGACTCTGATGAAGTACATGGTCTCCACAGAAAACAGAGGGCTGTTGTTATCACAAAATGTGAAGTGGACTGCAGGTCACAAGTTCACCATACACAGTAGATTGGACTCTGACTATGCTAAAAATCCTAACGATTAATGAAGCATTTCTGGAAGCAGAGTATTCATAAACAGATCTTTGATTTCTTTTCAAAGTGTCACTTGGAAATTTGTGCTATTCATGACAGAAGCCAAAATTACAGCAGGAGTCATGGTGGCACAGGATATGCTATACATGTACCAGTTGCTGGAGTTGATAGGACTTGGTGCTAGGTTGCTTTTGTTGTTGGAGATGGACATTCCGGGGCAGTAGACATTGCAACCAGCTGGAGTGTCAGAGGGCAAACACGACACATAGATGTCCAAAGACCAAGGGATGAGTGGTCAAGCATATCCCAGGGGACACTGACAATGCTGACATCTTTACCAAGAACATGTCAGCAATATTTATCCTTCATGTACCGCTATATATAGGGCATTATGAGTACATGAACATACCACAATGAGTATCAAGTAGGGAGGCTGTTTGAGGTCAAAATTCACTTGACTCACAACAGATGTAGTGATGGTAATCTTTGGGGGTGAGATTCAGGCAAGACCTACGGCAAGACTCAGTGAAGGTTGTCCATCAACCAAATTATAGATCTAGATCATAAAATAAGATTTAATGCAACTGACTGCTGTCTATTAACTAGATTGTTGACTGAGACCTAGATTGTTGACTGTGAAGCAAGAAGACTTCTAACACTCCCAATGAAAACTGATAGGACAGAAACTTGAATGATCCATTGCCAGCATGTAGCCATGTGATCCAATTTGTTATAATGAATCACCAAAGCAACCCCAAAGTTTGTTGGTCAACACCTAATAAATACTACCCTTCCAGAAGCCTGGTATTGATACATGTATTAGCTCTAGAATCACTATACGTATCCAAGTTGTACAGGACTATCAAAGAAACAATAATTGATATAATTAGCTGTTTGCAGTTTTCCTATACAATGGGTATACTTGACATAGACCAAGTATCTACAAACAAGAGTAATACATATTTAACATAGTTCTATATACTTAAAATATAATTGAAATACTTTCCTTTTGTCAAAAAGGAGAAGTACACCAGATAATTTGTATCTTGAAGGTTCAAAGATCAAAGATCCAAAAATACACCACATACTGTGCCATTGGCATGTAAAACCTACACACAAGCTCATAGAGGAACATTACTCCATGATGGCATGGCATACAAAATTTAGTATTGTGCAGCAGTGGCATTTTCATACAGTAAAAACAAAGCTCATAATTTTCACATTATTTCTCTTTTCCATTTTCACCTCAAAATCCTTACTAATTTTTAAGGCTTATGGCAGTTAAACAAACAGCATTGACTATTTCAATGCCCAGGCCAGATCAAAGGGAAGCAACAATCACATCTACCACAACAGGAAGAGCATGTATTTTTTATCTGGCAAGAGCACTGACAAGGCTGGCATGAGGCAGCCCAGATGCACCAAGAAGCAGACACTTGCAATTGGGAAGCATGTCTATGCCAAGAGAACATTTATCAAGTATCATTTTTATCCAACTTCTGAGGCATTATTCAGTGTTCACCCGAACATATTGGATAAGTTTCATTCCTGTGGAACTGTGCTTGGAAAAATATCAAGCTCTAATGTTTGAAGCTTGAACTATTGCCATCCTTGCAGAATGAAGTTACAATCGACACATTGCCTATTCAGATCTTGGCTCCCATGCAGGAGGAGGAGCCATATACTCCACAAGGTTAGGCAGAAGATGAAATGGTTCAAGAGTGCTTTGAAGTGAATGAAACCACTGGCAGAGGGAAAAGGAAGACAGGGAAATATGTGGAGCAATCATAATCTCTTTTTAGTAATCAACTGTGCCAAAGAAACAAACAATTATTGATGAGTTTGTATTGAAGTATGGACAAAACAAGGACTCTTTCATTTGCTGGTGCATTCTATATTAGAGGAGGAGCAATCACTGAATGTCCGATGGAGAGGAAATGGGTGAACATGGATGAGGTGGAGCCAATTTTCCAGGATATTCTATGGGATGCAGACCCTGCAAAAGTTGACCACAACTGAGTGTTGCTTGTTCAGAATTGTCAATGACCCCAATTGGGATCTCACTGGATGGGACAAACCCAAGATTTTTGAAGAGCTCATCAAGCCAACTCAAAACCCTACCCCCACTGAGGCCTTACCGTATGTCTTTGACCATGAGGATAGTGACACAGAATCAATTCTATTTCACATCAACAGTATTAGTCTGGGTGAAAGCATGCAAATGAGAGTTCTCAAACTACTTCACCCAGACTGCTCATGTCTTCACCAAAAGTACGACCCTTTCACTATCCAATACGTCTCAAAAACAAAGAGTAGGATTGCAAATTTTAATCTCAAGGCAAATGAGCACTCATCTGTCAAGTATACACCTTCCTCTTTGATCTGTGCTGCAAACACTTTGACCTAACAGACAACAAAACATACATAGCCCTATGCACCTGGGACCCAACTAGCTTGTGGAATCAAACAAAATGTGCAATTGCTTGGAAAAAGAAAGGTTTTGAGAAATCTTCTGGTCCCTAAACTCTATCTTACAAAAAACAATCCCCCTTAATTACAATATGCTCTATCACTGGCAGCCAACGTACCTTTAACTTCACTACCAGGGTTCATCCTTGGGACAAAGATAAGCTAAACACAGCTGTACCAACCACATCAACTAATCAATTTTCTATTCTCACATACAATGATGACAAAGATGACTGCAGAAAGAAGGTGGACAACAATGTCATATCAGGCAAACACTTCCTAATTATACCCAATCAATACATCACATCAAACCACAAAAGATCATGACATCTTCCCAACAAAACTCAAAACAATAATTCTAATCAGGATTCATCACAACAACAACCAGCAGATCTATCCCCCTCCAACGACTCAGAGTCAAGTGTCCCTAAAGCAAATAATTACTCTATTGCTTCCAACCCACATGAAAATGAAGTCAACACCCACTCCAGCATTGGTAGTACTGTCTCCCCTACTGACAACATGTCAATATCCACTCCTCCTAAGCACTTTATAACCTCAGCTCACAATCCTGGTGGAAATATTTGTGACTCATCTCAAGAAACGATGCTCTACCACCAAAACAATCATTCATGAATACTGTGTCACTGAACCAACTAATGAGACTCCCCTAGCCTCAATGCAACCCTATCCCACTGATCACAAATAACCTACACTAACCTTACTTGATCAACACTGTCAACTTCTTCTTACTGTTGAAATACAACTTAAACCAAACAAAGATCATTTATATGTCATGCTACATGAAACATGGTAGATTCTTTGATATATCCAACAGGTAGACTCCACTGCAAAATTCCTTCTCAAACCAACAAATTCCTTTTCAAAGTAGTTCCCACCTCTAGTGCAACTGGATGGCATAAACTGGCCACACAATTACATGACTTCTACAAATTGGTTTCAAACCTCTTCCAGATATCTATTCCAATCACCTCCCATCTCTGAGAAACAACTTATGGCTTGACTTGAATCCTGTCAGAACTAGAGATACAAGTCATTGAGTATTAGCAAATCCAAACAAAAGTCAGTTCCCCAAGAGGACAAATGTCCAACATCGCTGTATACTACATGAAATCTAGTGGACTGCATCAACATTGACCCAAGAAAATTCAATGTAAGAGTCTCCATAAAAGACCTCCTATTCTGGGACTCTGAGTCATGTAAGGTTCTCTGTGGAGCAAACAATGGCCTATGTATTGTGGGGCACAACAACTACTTGCACATCTCCTCAAAGAAATGGAAAAGAAACTCTGCAGAAATGGAAAAATAGATACTCTGGAATGGTATGATACACCTCTCCCTGAGTTTCACATGACCCTAAGTAATATACACCAGCGAAAATTGCCTGATGACCCAAAAGAAAAGGAATGTCCCAGGTTTGATACATTTCCCTGGGGTAGCAAATTAGCATACTTCTTAGATGCAGATAACAGTGCATGAAACCAGCTAGAACCCCCTGATACAACTTGTCATGGACTCTAATATACTCTCAAAAGCCTTTGGCCCCTCTGCCTTCATAATGAATGTCCCAGACATGAATCCAAAAACCGGGAAAGTTTAAGCACACCATGAATATAGATGTATCAGCATGAGATATAATGTTGCCACAATCATCATAGAATGCAACGAAGTCCAAATCCATGATTACAAAGTTAAAGTAATCATGGAAGAAGAGGAGGTAGATGATGAGGGCAACCCAACAAGACAAATATGTGACCAAAACCACCATACTCCAAAACAACATTGAGAGAGGAGTTACAATGCATTTGGTTCAATGATGAACAAATTTTCCAGACAACAGTCATGGTATACAAAGGTCCTGAAACGAGCATTTCAAATGTCGTGGTCATTACAGATACACAGTATCCTCTGTACAAAGAAAAAATTCAAATTTGCCCAACACACAATCAACAACCTTGCTTGTTTCATGTACCACTGATTAAAGAAATGTGGCTACTCTACCGGGACAAGGACTAGATTGATGTGATCCCTTTATGAGGACAAAAACCTCATGGCTGAGTATTTATCATGGGATGAAAATACACTCATAGTGACTCAACACTTCCCAGTAAAAAAAGACATATATTTGTTAGAAAACACCAGGTATGACCACCTCTTATGTAAAGAACTGACCACTCATCTAGTTTCAAACCCCAATGTTCTCAAAATGACAGATGGTCTACATAAGAATTTCCTCAACACATTAGGATATGACAAAAATATTAGAGGCCAAGATGTCAATAGCACAATCAGCTGAGTATCTAATCATACTAGGGATGGACTATCCTCTTGTGGATCAACAGTCAATTCTGAAAACACAGCTAGTAGATTTATCTAGACTGGGGAGTATGCAAAGCAATTGGCAGAAGCAAAAGCACATCAGGCTGAACAGACTCTACTCATTCAACAACTACAAACTCAAATGGAAACTATGATCCAAAACATGCTGACAATCAGCAGGGTTCCCCCCTTAGTGGATGCAGAGCCTCTCATGCCCACAGATCCTGGGAGCGGTGAGGCTCTGCAGGGGGCATAGCCTCTTACAGTGACCGACCTTCATTGGGCACTGGGAGGTCAAGTAATACATTAAGTGCCCAAGAACTTCTGGATACTTTGGGCAATGTGGGTACTCCAGAGCAATCAAGGCATTGACCCATGTTGGTATCACAGGGGGATATTGGATGCGCGGAGGACAGGACAGTAAAACTCTGCCATGCAACAATCACCAAATATATCTCACACATGTCAAACCAATGTCGGACACACAAACAATATACAACAGCCTCTGTCACATCTACAATTCCAAACATCACCCAACCCCATGCATGGCTCCCCAGCAGTTTCCATTCTTTCAACTCCTTTGCAAAGACAGAATAAAAGTCACTTGTGAGCACATAAGCATCAATCTTTTTCAAATAGTTCATGCATCAAATCAGAAATGACTACAGTTTAAACAGGGCTCTTGAGCCCTTCTCAAGAGTATCTCATAGACCCATCAACACCTCACTAACTTCCAAAGCACACAAAACCAAGTGCAAGACTCCCACTTCTACTGTGGTGGTAGTCATGACTGTATAGTTCCTAACCAGTTAGTGGCAGCTACCACATGGGAGACCATAGAAATGAACAGGAGTATTGTATTACTGACCAAAGGTGGAACAGGACACTTACCCACTCAAAAATTGAATGGATACATACGAATTACGTTTGAGAACCGGAACAGTCTTGGAATTTTCACACATAGTTGGGAAATTGACAAGATAAAGCACCTCATCAAATGTCATCAGATCAACATTATTGCAGGGCATGAAAGCCAATGCAACTGGACAATAGTTCCTAGACATAGACAACTCACCAACATCATCAGTCCAGAATATACTACACAAGGTATAATTGCCCACAACTTGCACAAAACATTTCACAGAGATCAAGTGGGGGGAGCAGCTATTGGATTAGGAAAAATCTGCAATATGATAAGTGATAAGGGATATGATCTGACTGGGGTGGGTAGATGGTCCTGGATAAAACTCCGGACAGGAAGCATCATCACTTGCTTTATACCTGCATATCTTCCTAGGAAACCAAACAAGCATTCTTGAGGTTGCACAGTATGGGAACACCAAGCCTGGTACTTTCGAAAACAAGGTGACCTACGATGCCCATCCATAATTTTCATCCAAGATTTAGTAACTCACCTCAAACAATGGTCATCACAAGGTGACCATATACTGTTGGCCATTGACGCAAACAAAGACATTTACAGCGGGTGCCTAGCAATAGCATGACAGCAAGATCCTCTCAACATTCAATGCCTAATGGAATGAGCAACTAGTAAAAAAGTTCCCAATTCACATTTCGTAGGGCCTGGTACCATTTCTACCATCTTTGGAAGCCCCAGCCTAGTCCATGGTCATGGTTGTTGCTTTCTACATTGGTACGGTGTTGGTGACCACTGAGTGATGATACTTAAGATCACAGCAAAATCACTTTTAATGGAGACTACCCAACCATAGCATCTTCTGGTGCTTTGCTATTAAACTGCAGGATTCTTTGAGCAAACAAAAATATTGCAACAGACTCAACAATCTCATTAGTAGACACAAACTGCATGAGCACTTCCATGTATTAAAACACGCAAAGAAACATCCTATGGCCATGAGATTTCAGTACCTCCACAATAAATGGGACAAAGAATTAGGTGACTTCATGAAGTCATCTGAAAGAGCAATCACAAAATACAAAGATGACTACATCAAATACAGCCCCAAATTTGGGCAATGGTTAAAGAGAAGAGCAATTCTTAAGTGGGTATTACGTTGGAATGACGGATAAGTCATGAATGTCAGGAACTTACTTAGGGCAGCATATAGGAACAATATTGGCAATCCTCTTACCCTCTCTAGAAAAAAGACATTGAACTAAAACTGGAGGCATGCTTAAACTACCTATATTCTTTAAAGAAGCAAGCACCAGCACTTTGTCAGAAACATCTCCAGTGGTGTCTAAAACTAGCCAAGAGGAGCAAAGACAAAGTAGCCCAAATGGAGTTCATCAGAACTATCAGACAAGAGACAAAACAGAAACAACAGAGACACATTAACCAGCAAATAAAGAGACCCAAAGGATGATTGATATTATAAGTAATGATTGACACACCTCAAGGTGTCATTAACCATGCCACACAAGATGCAGTCAAACATGTATGCAAAGAAGGCTTGAGTAAGAGATTCAATCTGGGACAACATGCACCCATCAATTTTGGGGTATTAGCACAAGATTTTGGACTGCTTGGTCACTCACAGATATCACAGCAACTATTCAGTGGGGACTATGTATTTCCAGTGGACTGTGATTATGCCACAGAGGATCTTCTCCAAGAAATTGCACACATCAAAACACAATTCCAGAACATTAATTCTATCACTGGTAAAGTCACTCCAGTTGACTACATCTCATTCTGGAAGTCAGCCAAGGAAGATACCGCTTCGACTAAGAGTGGAAGACACATTGGACACTACAAAGCCATTTGTTAAAACCCCACATTAGTACAACTACATACAAACAACATCAATCTGGCTGCACAATATGGCAACCCATCAAATGATGGAAAAGTGGTGTGACAGTCATCTTAGAAAAGATACGCGGCATTACTAACCTTTCAAAATTGCATTCAATATGTCTAATCAAAGCCAATTACAACTGGTGGCTTAAAGTCATATTTGCAAAACATATGATGTCACGAATGCATGACCAAGGAATCATGCCACTTGAACATGGTGCAACCAGAGGCAAGACTACAATGGAAATAACACTAATTAAACAACTTTTCACTGATCAAGCAAACATCCTACACGAGAACAGTTGAATATCAAGCACAAACACTGAAAACTGATATGATGCCATTAGCCATGTAATCAGTAGCTTATACCTACAGGCAATGTGCGTCTTCATTTTCCTCATCCAATACTATCTTATCTGTGTTCAAATCATGCAATATCTACAAACTGGATTTGGCCAGGCTAAAATGAGTTATGGTGGCACAACATCGAATATTAATATGGGTTTGGTATGAGGAAGTGGTGCTGCCCCAGCTACTTGGACAGCAATAAGTACAGAAATTGTTGAAACATACAAACACAGAGGATATGGGGCAACTCTCCACACATGACATACTATCCCAAACTTAGACATTGCAGCCCTCCTGTATGTTGATGATACCAACTGCCTCCACAAACCTATGATGCCACAGGCCACCAAAGAACATAAAGTTGAATACACACAGTGAGCCACCCACTACTGGGCAAAACTTCTACAAGCCACAGGAGGCAACCTGAAAGCCACAAAATGCTATTGGTATCTGCTCAGCTAAAATTTATTGGTATTGCCACTCTCAAGTCCCTTCATGAACTCTCCCACTATACACCAAAAATCCCACAACTGGAAGGAGACGATGTTAGAATTGAGCTCAAAGATAAATATAATGCACCAAAAGTTCTAGGTATATAGTCCAGCCCAGGAGTAGAGGTACTCAGCATTTAAAATACATGATGCAGAAAGGACAAGTGTGGATCCAATGCATTCAAAGGAGCACCCTAGACACACAAGAAGTATGGCAAAGTTTTCAAACTCAAGCAATTCCATCGACTAGATCTGGGTTGATGACACTAATGTCCTACAGACATAAGATTGACAATCAATTTCATTCCTGGTATAATCAATGCCTCCCATCCCTGGGGATCACCGGGAGCATTGCCAAGGCATGGAGAACACTACCCACAGAATTTCAGGGCCTCGGAATACCAAATATGTCTCTAGAGAAACTGGCTGCCTCCCTTACCTTCCTTCAACAACACTGGAACAAGCACACAGCAATTTGGAGGGCCCTCAAAGGTACATATGAACTCTGTCAACTTTAAATTTGCCTTGAAGGAAATTTTCTTGTGAGAACTTACAACAAATATTTGATCTTAGCCTCAGATTCATGGTTCACAGTCCTCTGGAACTGCTTGACTATTATATCCAACTACAGGGGAGAACTTGGTGGTCTTATTGCAACACATATATTGGTCATGCCCGCAAAATACAGCAGCACCATCACCAAGGACATTCAGATATATTGCAACAATATGGGAGTCGTCAAACATGGCAGCAACCCATACAAACCCTTTCCAGAGTGACAACCCCAAACTGACATCTTCCTATCAATCCAATACAACCTAATATCTCTCTCCCACAGGATCATATAAAAACACATATTTTGT
>JALLPC010000556.1:0-12632 GCA_036940045.1 Stephanocyclus meneghinianus | reverse complement strand
GAAGGAGAAGAAGGAGAAGAAGGAGAAGAAGGAGAAGAAGGAGAAGAAGGAGAAGTATGAGCATAAACAGTAGAAGAAACAGGATCAGACATAAGATTAAAAAAGTAACAGAAAAGCAGTAGAAATTGAGTATTAAAAGGATCAGAAACAGGTGGAAAAATGGGAGAAAAAGAGTATAATAATGAGCAGAAAAAGGAGCAAAAATGTTCAAGAAGCTGGAGCAGGACTAGGAGTTGAAAAGAAATAGGATGAGGATCAAAATGAGGAGGGAAAAGGGGGATTTGATGAAGGGGAAGAAGAAGAAGATGATGACATAGACATTGAAGCATAACAAGAACAAGAAGATAGAGAAATAGAAGGAGAAAATGGAGAAGAAGGAGGAGAAGGAGAAGAAGGAAGAGAAGGAGATGAAGGAGATGAAGAAGAAGCAGGGGAAGTATTATATGTAGAAGGAGAATAAAGTTGTGCTTGGATCTGTATTCAGTTAGATGTTAAAAATCTTGACTTTTATTGTTTCCATACCCTGAACCTTTGTTAACACATGAACATGTTGCTGACAAGTAACTGATAAATATGTGAAATATTTGATATTTGTTGGGTTCTATTGCCTAGGTACTGGCTGTTGATACTCTCAATATAGAAATCAGTTCATTTGAAATAAAATATTGTTTACGTATTTGTTAATTTTTGATATTTTTTCAAATAACACTCAGATGTTCTCTTCTTTTCTTCTTGTGAAACTGTAGACTTTGTTGAGACTCAGTTTTTTATGTCAATTCTCTTCTGGTGTCTTTATGGATTTTGGGTTGAGGAATGCCATTGGCCAATAAAGTGGCTAGCCCTCCAGCACTGATGCTGGAGGTGGATAGCTCCACGATTCATCTTTTGAGCAAAGGAATTGACATGTAACCAGGAAGCTGACTCTTCGGATTTTCTACTTCGGTACAGTCTTTCCTGCAATCCAAGTGCCACAGTGCAAAGAGAAGACGCGCATATTGTGTCACTTGTTGCCAATGACTTCGATCTTGAGCAGTCAACTTGAATTATCTTTAACAAGAATTGAATAAATAGTGCCCCTAGATATCCACGTGAATGCCTTCTTTTTATTGAGAGAAAATTATCATGTCAAAGCTCATCGTAGTGTGGACGAGATGTTAATGCCACGAGCTGTGCGAGCATTCAATGTCAGGGCCAACAAAAACAAAACTTTCTTAGATATTGATTTCATGGTGAGCAATGAAGAGATCGCAGAACAGTGTCAAGTAAGAATCGAATTCAGTCATCAAACTCTGCTTCCTCCTCAGAATCATCTTCGTTTGGGTTGGATAGTTCTTTATCATTGACATCGTCCATGTCATTTCCACTATCATCTTCTGATTCATCGTCACCCATATCCTCAGTCAAGTTGCCCATGGAAATTACTTCGCAACTAACAGCATCTGATTCATCGTCGTTAGAATCAGAATTTTCACTGGAAGTGTCATCAGCGTCACTTCCATTGTCGAGGTCTCTCTTGATAGCTTTGGCCGTTTTCTTGTTCTTTTTCCCTGTGAGCTCCTTTTTGACCTTTCGTTTCTTGGTTTGAGGGGCCTCCCGTTCCTTCGCCTGTTCAATTCCTTTAATAACAAAGTCACTATCAAGTGAACTCACTACATGTTTTGCAAGCCATGAACTCTCTTTCTCCCATCCACTTTGTTTGAGAATTGTGACTACCTTCAAGAAAGCGTTATCCAGCTTTTCCTTTTCAAACACTAGAAGGGAAGCAATTCGGCCGTGACTCTCAATTTTACTCTCAGCAAGATACTTTCCTTCAACTGTTTCATGCTTCTCTTGTAGAGTAAGCAGTAAGGCCGTAATCCGTGGCCTGAGAGTCGTTGTTGTAAAATAGAACAACATCTTCGTTTCTTCGCAAACCATACATTGCGGGTTTGACGTGTAGCTCAAGATGAATTTAGCAAGATTGCTATAAAGACGCTTGGCACTTTTCAGCAAAGACGAAGCGAAGATACCATTGACATCTACAAACTCTGCTGAAGGCGCTGATGCACAGATGACTTTGGATATCGAGTGCAGAAAGCAAGCCACAAAACGTTGCGTCAGATCTAATACATTTTCAGACATGTTCGGAATCAGTTTGAATGTGACGTAGTCTGCACGGTCGAGGCCATCTTCAATGCAAACGGACACATGCCTACAGATATTAGATTTTTCTCTGTCGAAATTCGATTGTGGTGTCCTAGAGATGACCTTGATAGAGGGCAAGTATAAATGTTTTGAAGTTCTGGCGTCTCTGCCAAATGTATCCAGAAAACGGTTACCAATGGTCAAAGTTGCTGTCAATGCCCATGTTATCTGCTGTACAATTCCGACAAGACACATTTTAGATGCAATCATTTCTTCTCTGAGCCGATCGTGGTGTTTACTCGGCCAATTTTCGACGGTAGTCGTAGAAAGACCAACTTTAGACCTTATCATTCGCAGAGGCTCGTCATTTGACAAGGAGTTGAGTCCAAGGAAATGAGGCGGAAGCGGAACATGAGTATCACCATCGAGCTCATTGCTAAGCTTAAAGCCGACATCAACAACAAGAGACAGACAAGTATCGGTGTCGTTGGCTTCTCCATGGTCTAGCCCAAGTACTCCTGCTTGTTCCTCATCGTGATAGTCATAACATTTTAGCAGCATCACACCGCATTGCTCGCGCAAGTTGGGATCTGCGAAGGCCGAAGCGGCAAATAAAATAAAGTGTGCACATTCAGTTGCCTCTCCATTCATCGACTGGCTCAATAACTCCTTGAAGAGGCACATCCTGGATGAATTTGAAGAGACGAACGCAAGAAGAGTTTTCATCAGAGCTCTTTCCTTCTCGGGTGCATTCAAGGGAACTGAATCATCCATCTTTAAATCTCGATAATGAGCCCAGCTTTCTTTTGATGAAGGTGCTACAGATGATGCAACCCTCATTGCGCACGTAAGAATAGCATTAACGCGTTCTGCCTTGGTTAAGCTGTGGCGAGCATCCGATGCCATACCAGAAACGCAGAGCGAAAAAGCTCTGAGTGAGAGCTGAGTGAGTGGAAGCTCATGAGTTGAAACGTCGGGCGAAATAGAAGTTCTTTCAACTTGATAACAGTGTGAGCAAAATTCAGCAAAGAGCATTGGTCCCAAAGATAACGAAGAAGCAATCACGCTCATGGCGTTTGCCCCAAGATCGGAAAAGGGTGATCCCGCCTTAACAATCTTGTTTATTCTGCCTAGAAGTAGGAGTGACTTGGTAATGACGAATCGACGGAAGGTCATGCAGCGAGAAAGTCTCTTTCTAATGGCTTCGTTGCTGTTAACATCGTCATTGTCACAATCTTCGGTAGACTTTTGGTACAGGGCATGAAAGATCGAAGATATGCCGCCACTTCGTTAGTCAGGACAACACGCAGTTATTAAGTTCAGCAACAAAAGGTGCACTTACAGGATTAGCTCTTGATTCCGCTGGAGCCCCAAATCTACGAAGTGCACTGGCCAAGAAATCTTGTGGCAATGCAGGAGTGAGGCCGATGATGGCCTCTTCGATCAACTTCCGGTTTTTCACCTGTACTGAGAAATTTACTTCGGTAGTGGTTGTCGTTCCGCCCTCGCTTTTTTCCATCTCTTCATCACCATCATCTTTAGATCTCTCGCTCTTTTTCTTTTTCGACAGGTTAGATTCTTTTGCATGGACATCCCTCTCTTTCAGTTTCTTGGCACTTTCGGGTTTCGAATTTACAAATGACGATAGGATTCCTGATGCACGAGATACAGCATCTTGCCGCAAATTGAAGAGGTTTTCTACTTCTTCGTTTGTGGCGTTGCCTTCGAGGAATTCTTCTTCATTCTCATTATGCAGTTTGCAAGTACTCAACAGGGCTTCGGCCGCTACGGCAACGGTAATCAGAGTGGCAATTTTGCTAATCGCCATTTCTTCCTTTCTCCTGGAGTTATTTGTTATTTCAAAGATCTGTTTGTTGGATTTTATCCATTTCAGATACTCCTCGATGTCATTGCATCCTGCCATTCGACGACGAAGACTCTTAATTGAGTCGATGAGCTCCAGCTGATGTTTGAGGTTGTACTTGTCGTCGGAATCTCTGTTTGAAAGCGCAGCACAAGAGCAAGCACAGTTACACGATGCAATAAGATAACCTAATGGCTCATTGATCCGACCCAGCGCCTCACTGAGCAAAGTATGGGCAATGGGGATAGACTTTTTCGACTTTCCCTTTGGTTTTGATTCGTTCTGTGGCGATCGCATTGAAACGATCATTTCAAAACGTAAGGGCATGCTATTTCCTAGACTTCTGTTTTCCGAGTGTGCTTCTTCCACCGTTTGCGAGAGATAAGAACCAATCGCCGTAGCACGTTGATGTCTCGCTTTTCTGTCTTCAATATTTTCTGGAGGTGTCGTAACGCATCTCTCTATTTGCGACAACAAAATAGAGCACACAATTTCAGCCAAACTATCTCTCGATACGGGGGGAATCAGCTGATGTGAATCATGTCGCGAACGCGACATGGCGGGAGATGGGGCAGCATCGCCAGAAGCCGATGTGGGCGATGTTGTATCCTGTGTCTGCGTGTTATTCGATGCTGCTGCATCCGACGGAAGGAGGGCCACTAATGATGAATATGCCTCGATACGCACAGACTGCTGATGCTGGGTTAAACATCGCCTTAAACACCCTTTCATTTCATCCAGGATGGGATTCCATTTGCTAACTGCTCTATTATTGCCTGTTGACGACGCAATGACTGCGACTTTAATCAAACTTATCAGCATCTTGGCCGCACATTTCCTCTTCTCCTCGTCAATACAAAACAGGGACTTCTTTGCCAGGAGGAAAGCGTGATCGACGTGGTCAATGATATCGCTCTTTTTCCACAAGTATCCCGCAAGACCAGGACGCATGTTACCTGCTGATGCTTGAAGAACTAAAAGGTGTCCAATCGCGGGAATGATGGCTTGTGATGCTACATGAGGATGCATCCCACCGCCGGGAACATTGGATAGAGTATCAATCAACATTGGGATATGATGGGTCGCCATCATCAGTGCAATGACTTCTTCTTTCCGCCTATCATCGAGACCATCATAATTGGTGTCTAGATTTTTAGTAAATGATTTCAATGTTGCTGGAGAGAACTGTAAGAGGTCGGTCAATAATGTTGCATACTCTAATGCGTTTGGAGCCATTCCACTGAATTTATCAATGGACGACTTGAGAATGGAACGACATAATGGTGACCCTCCTGGGCTAGAGGTTCTGGATGATGAAGACAGTGACGAGACCATGAAATGTGACGATGCAGCCGCCGACTGATAAAAGAGGTAGCACAAAAGAACTCTGCCGATAGAAGCAGTCGCGTGATTCGCTGACGTTTCTGCCTCGTTTGATCCAGAGACACCACTATTCAAAATCGAAATATCCAAAGTACTGGCCAACAGATTTGCAGCGCCAGCATCATTATTTCTCAAAACTTCGCTCTTTTTCACACATTCCACGAGAAGAAACCCCAACGAAATGAGCGACTGCAAAATCGACGAGGCGCACCCTTCACTAACACTACCAAATCCTGTCCCTCCTCCATGCTCACTTGACTCAGAAAATCTGGCCACCAAAACAAGACATCTTAGCATGTGCCCCACATTACCACTCTCACGCTCCAATTGAAATTCCTCCAGCGACGTCCCCTTACCTCTCGAAATCATCTCCAAAGAGCGCACCAAGCAAAGCATCCATGGCTTTCCAAATCCCATCCTCTTTCCCTCTCTATTCAAACCGCATCGAATACGCATCGTTTCTTCTTCCACGATCAAATCGCGAACACATTCCAATGCTGCCTGACGCATTCGTGGAACAGAGGAGGCCATCGAAATACCCATGGCTAGTTTGAATGGCGTGATGCGCTGATAACGAAAGGGTGGAATGTTATTGCTCGAGCTGGTGTTGGAAGAATCGACAGCGGAGGAAGTGGAGAGTATTTCTCCACTAATCATGGATAGAACTGCCTTGCTCATTTCGGGATCTGATCGCATGCACGTTCCCAAGTGAGACAGCGAGGTGTACCGTGACCATCTCCATTCTTCCTCTCTATTTGTCTGTTTCAACGAAGTTTGCACAAGTACACCGCAGGCAGCATTGGGTATGTCAACACGACCCAATGATCCATCATCCAACGCCTCGGCGATGCCATCCAACACCAATCGTCTCAACCTCATACCTCGTTGTTTCTCATTCTCTCCCCTGCCTTTCACAGGTTTCGCATCCGAAGCTCCAGCCTGCAATAATTTCATGGGAAGCAATCCCAACTGATACACCAACGGAGGCAGAGCATCTAAATCGTTCGCACCGGTCGCCAATTGATGCAGCGATTGAATCGCCATTCTGACAATGGCCGTGGGCCTATCAAAGTATTCCAACGTGTCTTCCCGACAATGCGAGCTCGCGCTGGCATGATTGTTCCTCCTCGTTTGCCAAACGCGACGTCTGCTCAAGCGTCCTCCCGAAAAGGAGTCGAATTCGCGTAATGCCAGGATCAGCCCCGCCGTGGCGTGGGGATACGGTTTGCATTGGTTGTCGAGTCCGCAGAACTGATCTAGGATGCGGTCTACCGTGTCTTGCGGTCGTTGTTGCGATTCGTCGTCTTGAGAGGAGAGAATCTGACATGCTTCGTCGGTATCCATCCTATGCAAGAATGTGGGTAACAAGAGTTTGATGCCGTCGTTGACATTCTGTTGTTCGTTCGCCTCGGCGCAGTCTTTGATTCGAAACGCCGTAGGAAGGAGTTCGTAGACTACCGAGCGAACCAGTTTGGCGATCCACACCGCATCGCTGTTTTGGTCAACGTCCGCTTGTCCGTTTTGCGTGCGGGGAAACGAGGCAGAGGCCAGCGGCAAAATGCCATCCGTGAGCATTCGTTTTGCAATGATGGGATCCATCGAGTGTCTGCCACCGCCATTGTCCGGGTCCATGGACTGCATGGCAATACGGAAAGTGCGCATGGCCAGTTCGTACGAATCGTCGTTCCATCCTCCCTGTTTCCGCGACGTCAAATGAGACAGCAGCGAGGCGGACGATGCCTCGTCCACTTTGCCGTTGCTGTTGCCGTCATTGAGCAGACTCATCAGCTGTTGGACATGGCATGCTTCGCCATTCGATTCACCAATCGACTCGGCAGGGTTTTCGCTAGAGTCGTCCGCAAGAGGCAGAGTCTCGTCAGGATCAAAGCCGGGATCGCGGTCAATAACTGGTTCACGAGGAGAATCCATGGCGTTGTGTTGGCTGAGCGATTCGTTTTATCGAGAACGCCGAAGCTTGATCGATGGTCGTGGGATTGTCAAATGGATTGGGGCGGTTGGTGTTGACCTGACAATGTAGTGTGGTGATGGCTGTCGGGTTGTTGTCGTCACTCGCCTTGCCAACTTTATCGTCATCGTCATAATATATAATATAATATCGTGCACGTTGCCTGTCAGGAGCAGGACTGTATTGTAATCATCTGCTGTCATGTCCCGTTTCGGACGGAAGATGTGAGTTGGCAAAAATTATTTCGTTGAAATGCCCTCTGAAAAGTTGGCCACTTTCAACAAGGATGACTTCAATCACTGGCGAAATGAACAGCATATAGCAAAAACGACGCCCACTAAAATGAAACGCGCCAAAAATAACGGTGTCTGTGTCATTGAGATGTCATTGGTGGTATTGTATTGTACAATTTTTGTGTCTGATGCGTAGAGCAAAAAGTTACGGGAATGTGTGTAATTGTCACAAGTCCTCACCTCTAGAGAGGTAGGTACGATATATACAAGTATTGGGAACTGACTGACCGGGTGAGCAGGCCGAAATAATGCTCTACATAATAATTATATCTTCTACATACATATCTCAGGCCGTCAAGAAGAAGCACTCCTGGACGAACCCAAAATTTCAGAGAAACCTACGTTCCCCTTTCAGGCAGTGGCTAGAGCAGGCTAGAGCTCACCCGTCCTACCTGAAGTATACAAATCCCAAATCATCATATGAAATCGAAACGATGCACATGTGCACCCCATCCAAGCATCGATCTGACTGATGCATACTTTGAATACCACGGAAGAGCAGCCTTGAATGACATTGGTGATAAATCCAGCGCTTGCAGTGATGGCAATATATTTGATGATGTTCGAAAGCAGATCCAAAATGCCTGCCAATCCCATGGGTGTTTTCACGTCAGTATTCGACATCCTACTTCGTCTGCAGAAAATTCTCCATGTTTGCCTATAGGGTGTTTGGCGAAAAGTCGAGAGGACATCGAGAGGGGTATTGAAGCGCTATTTTCTCCACCCTTTTTGAAGGAGTCGTTGCCAAATGTCAGTTCTTTGGAATGGGAGGAGATCTGTGATAACGGGACCGTAGAAACTGTGTTCTGCGACGACAGTATCAATTTGAACCGTGGAACTTTCAGAGGAAGGTCTGCGGAGAGCGGAGACGAGGGACATCCGAAACCCGAACCTAAATTGTCATGGGAGTATCAAAGGTGCTGTTCACCAAAACAACCTGTTACATCTCCTGAAATCATAAAAACATCTTTAGCGAATCAACAATGGAGGGTTTTACCGCAATGGACCGAAGCGCTTCATTCTGTGGCTGTCACCGTGATTCATCTCCTCAGAATCCCTCCTATGCTGGTGCTTCGAGAGAGACCATGCAACTGTTCACGAAGCTCAACGAGCGAATCTCCGAGTTATAAACATCCCAAGTGTAACATCGATTTACTTCGTGTATTTCGATACGATCCTCTTGATATCAATGATTCTTCGTTAGGCTCATCGGCACATTCTGATTGGGGTACAGTCACTGTCGTTTGGCAAGATGATAAGGGAGGATTACAAACGTACTGTGATTCATGTGAGAAGTGGTCCAACGTAGATGCCGCTGCTTCCATAGTTCCAGATTATTACCCAAGCAATGATGAAAGCAGTGTCGCTGTCAATTTGTTTCTCCATGTAGGGGACTTTCTAAGCCTTGCTAGCATACAAGACAATGTCGCTATGCCAATATGGCACTCGCCACGGCATCGCGTGCTGTGCCCCGTTCGTTCGTGCGAAGAGTCGTTGCTATCGACATTCGAAAACTCAAATTTGAGTAGTAAATGCCGTCGCTCATTGGTCTATTTCGCCTATCCACCTCCAGGTATTTCCTTGAATGATGCTCAGAGTGTTATTCGTCACATCACATCTACACCTGCCAGTGATACGACCCGTGGTTCTTCGCGTTATCATACCATGAAGATGTATAGTGTACTGCATGATCAATCACATGAAACAATTGCAGTCGGGGTAAAACAATTCAATCGCGATGAGATAGAAAATGTTGAGGAAGCAACCGCGATTTCTTATGAACGGATACGGGGAACTCCATTCGATGAGGTCATTGAAAGAAAATGGGGTCAGGTGCAACGGAAATAATAGTGTCACCAAAATAAGGGGCTAACCCATCATAGTAGAATCAGATGGTGGTGATACTGGTAAAGCCTAAATATTTAGTACCAAGCAACCCACTGCATCACCATTTGACATCTATGTGACTGGCGCCAATGGTCGTACATGTAGTTTAGAGAGAAAGAAACACATACTAATATTAGTACTTAATCGTTGCGTTCGATCCGGTCATGAATATTGAATTCCCGGGAGTAAAGTAACCGCTTCCGTTATCAGTCGTACGATGGAATGTGTCATTGACTGGCTTGTACGCGCACGTTCTTAGTTATCGGCATTAAATAATGCCTTCGCTTACGAAGGTGCCAATATCCAAACACCCATTAGTAGAACGTTAAAGATGAGTAATATCCAAAAGCCAGTTCTTCAGGTGGGCGATGCGGTCTTCTCAGCGTGGTGGCCAGACATCGAGCGTAACGAGCCCGCGACGTGGCACCCAGGCATTATTACCAATGTTAAAGTTGATCATTCGAAGAATTTCGGTTACGGCCCTCTTCGTCTCTATGACATCGGGTTTGACGATGGAGATATGCTGAATAAAGTGTGGGATGTTTTCGTCTTCCCAAGAGATGAATATTTTTTAAACACGAGCGAACAAATGACGTGGAGAGGTATCGAGAACGTTACTGATGAGCAGTCCAAGGATGATTGGGCTAGGATTGTTGGTTGGTATGTGGTGTCGATTGATGGACATGCGCCGAAAACATTTCCTCTGCTTAGCGAAGCTTTGAAAGCATGTAGTAGTTCAGCCGTATTGCCGGAAAACCAAGCTCTGTCGTCAACTGTAGCCGAATCGAATTCGTGCCGTTCACAGTGGTCACCTCCTGCAAAGAAGTCTGCTAAGTTTACTTGTGTTAGCTACAAAACATCAATAACGGAATTCAACGCCAAAATTGGATCTGGGGAGTTTTTAACACAGCAAACTCGATTTGATCCTCGCCGCAATCGCAGCGCAAAAATATCTGACATATTGGACACATCATCATCAGATGAAGCAGAATTTGTTACTGATGCTGTTCAAGACTCATCCGGCACGGAAACTGATGCACTCTCGGCTCTATCAGATGTAACCAATCAGACAGCCTTTTTTTCTTCTGCAGCCGGATTACACAAGAATTGCGCGACGTGCAAGAATGCTGAACTCTATGCAAGCATTCCACTAACAAAGTCTTATGGCTCGAAAAATGACGAAGCCTCTGCATTTAGTGCAACGTGCAACGAAGACGTCGGTGAGTGATAACATATTTCGTAGTGTTGAATATTTTCATTGCAGGTGGCATGAGCTTACACGAGATTTTCATTGTTTCATTTCATATCGACGTTTCGAAGAAGTGGTGAACGCTGTGCGTTTTCGTAAAAGGAGGCTTACAGGAAAATTGAAGAGGGGAAAAAAGAAGACCTTTTTGTGTTCAGTGCCACTTCGTCAGTCTCCCATTGACGAACTAATTGTAAGGAGTGATGCGTTGACTAAGAAATGGTGAGCTATTTTGCCTACTCAAATCGCGTCATCTCGTCATTAATTGAGCAGTCTCTCAGGTACAATCATCTTACTTTTTGCTTCAGGGGTCCTCTTTTCAATGACCAAGACTGGCTTACACCGGGTTATATGTTGACCTACCAAAGAAATATGGAGAATGTGATGGCGGGTTTCAGGAACACATATGTTCGTTTTGGCAGTGGTACGGAATCGCAACAGCCAGCTACGGATGATCAGACCGTGTAAGAAAGTCGTTGTAGATCCCATGCACTGTGAGAAGAAACCGATTACTCATTCGAGAAGCTGTCTTCGTAAGTCTTCTCTGGTAATTGCAGACGACTCTGAAACCAGTGGCTTCCGGCTCGACGTCTCTCCTTGTATCTGACATTTTATGTAGTATAAGATACGTGAGAAGTTGCAATTAACAGCTCTATTGGACTTAGGCATTGGAAACATAATTCTAAGTATGTTTCTGCCCGTTGCCGAGAATCTTCAGCAAATGATGATCCACCATCAATTTCATGCTTCATCGACTGCTTCATGGAATCAGCTAAAAAGTGAAAATCAGGTAAATGAACTTGACGAATCGTATCCCCAGCAACATTTCTCCTTGTCTCGGTGTTGTTTTGATGGTTGCATTGACGAGGGTCAAGATGAGAGATCCTTGGTTCCCGTTCCATTATGTGGCAATGAAACTGGCATCTTAACATCCTTGTTAAAACATTATGGCTGAATTGTTCAATTTGTTTTTGACTGCAGCGGAGGAAAGCATCGCTGGACCGCCATTCAATCATCATAGATGTGTACACTGGGCATTCTCCCAGGTACATTGCCATTGCTGTGCCCAATCTAATTGAGTGTGTCCCGAGTTCTCCTTTTTTGATTCCCAGTTTATCATAGCCAATAGCTGCCATTCCTGATTCTAACGCATTCACAATCATTGTAGAGTTTACATGCTCCATTCTGTTGTATCTCCATACTTTTGAGACTGGTGTATCATCCGCTGCTCCTGGATAACAGCACATCCTCGTCACAACTGCAGTCCACTGTCAGACAGGGCAGAGTATTGCATCGCCCAATGCCATTTGTGTCACTGTGTCCATACGCTCATCATTCTTCTGCCACTCAAAAGTTATTGAGATGCAATCTGTGATTCTAATCTCCGATTGCTATGGCTCAACTTCTCACATGCTTGAAGAATCGTATGTTTCTCAACTGTAGAATGTCTGTTCAATGTTGTTCTGCTTGTGGTACTTTTAGATATTCAAAAGATTGACATGTAAAGAAAAAGGCACCTATTGAAAGCTGGCCTAATGCTTGTTTGGTCTCTGTCACTTGTTGCTTAGCAATTTCTCTGAGGACTCCGATGGGCAGGGCCTTTTGTTGCAAACGGATCACTGTCATACAGACTCTTTTTGCAGGATAATTTCCTTTATTCACTATATAGTGCTTTCACCAACCACGTGACCATAACTCTGTGAGAGGGTAGTAAGGTCGGTCTGGTGTTGCCTCTGATCTCCTTTTCCTGTGTTTGTGTGCAAGAGAGGGGCTGTCGAACTTTAGCTCTCTTCTTTGTTACTGCATCACTACACGAGGCGGTAGGCACTGTATAGTAGGTGTTTGAGTGAAGGACCATTGGTGGTTGTT